>JABFPB010005753.1:0-12890 GCA_022817645.1 Ceratoteleas bidentatus
AAATTTCTCGCAGGAGGGGTGGGACTGTTTCCGGGGGGAGGGGTGGGGCTGGCAACGTGATTCGCGCGCGCGACGGTGGCGCCGCGCGCTCGCAGCGCCACCTGCGCGCGCCTGCGAACCGCCTTAAAAGCTACGGGTTCGCTTCGTCTGAAGTCCGCTTACGAGCTATTCCGCGATTCGAATTCCTTAACTTGATGACCAGCACCAAACACTTACTAGAAGTCAATGTCTACAACACAGATACAGATTTTTTTTGTCTTTTGTATACGCTTTTTTGTTTGCTTGTCGTCTGTTTGTTTAAATACCACTTGTCTGTGTCTCTTTCTCTCTCTCGCTCTCCCTCGTCGACACCTCGTCATTGCGACGTTCCGTTTCGCCCTCGCCCTCTCCTGACCTCTCCCGTCTTACAAGTTATCGTACTCGCGTGTCCAACGAAAAGGCCCGTTACAAAAGGAAAACGAAACTCGACGACTCGTTCACTCACTCGTTCACTCACTCGCACTCTCTCCCTCGCACTTACGCCCGCGAGATGGCGCCTCGCTTGCGCCTCCCCGCGGACCGTTTGAGCATCATTTGAGTGGGTTAAAGCGGATTTGCACATCGATTTTCTGACTCGGCTAATCTACGCGCTATGCATCCTAACAAGCCCAGGACACACGACGTCGGCTCGACTTACACGATTAAAGGACTAACGTTACTCTTTGGTTAAAAAGAACTACTCGTTCTATCTCGCTCGCAATCACGCACACACTCGCTCGCCTCGCATTTGGCTTGTCCAAGACAACTCGGGCGACTCGCGCCCCGGGGTCCCGCCCCCTGGCGGCCGCGCGCCGCAACAGCGGCTCCCCCTAGCGGCATTCCGCGACAGCTCCTGCCCCGGCGGTCCTCGCGCCCCTACGAAACTCGGAGATTCTCCTCTGATATGTGTATAAGTGTGTGTATGTGGCTCCTCGCACGCGGGGAGGGGGCTCGGGGTGGGGAGGAGGGCTGCCAAGACGACTAATCGCGCTTCCGGTCCGTGATTGGTTCGCGTTCCCCAAGCCAGGTACTCGATGAGATTCTAGCACTCGAACCGCGGACCAGCCGCAGTTGAATTGGTTCCCCTTACGCACGTCTTATATTCGCCTTCCCAACACGTACTCCCACGATGCTTTGTTTACGCGTTTGTTTACCTTTTCTGACTTCTGTTTACCTCTTTCGTCTGTTTACTTTCTCGTCACTGACCTTCCCCAGTCTGTTTACTTTCGCATCTGTTTATTGACCTTCCTTATTTGTTTGTTTACGTTCCCCAGCAGTCTGTTTATCTTTTATTTTCACTCACCGGTCATCAGTGCCATTGCACGTGTCTCTTCCGATCTTCATCACAACTTTCGACCTCTCGTTCTCTCCTTTTTTTTGGTATTTTTCTAGATTTTTTATGATTTTTTTGTGTCTTTCGCCGTTTTTTCCTCAGTTCCTCGCGTCGTCCCCGACGGTTGTTCGCTGGCATTCGTTCGTCGGTTGCTCCGGCGCGGCGCCACCGTCGGGCCGCTCGCGCCGCACCCAGGCGGCGCCACCGGCGGCGGCCGAATCGTCGTGCGCCGGGCGTCACTGGCGCACGCGCCACCACGTCTGCTGCACCTTCTCGTGGAGTTTCTTGAAGATCCCGGCCAGCCTCCGTCACATCCCAGCCTCGCCGGCCGTCTCGTCCGCTTCGCTCACACCCTCGTCGCTGCCCGGGCCCGTGTCGCCGCCACCGTCGCCCCCGCCACTCTCCGCCCCCTCGCCGGTCTCGTCACCCTCCTCGAGCGTCACCTACGGAAGAGGAGAAAGCTAGTGAAGGGTGGTTTTCGGAGGGGTGGACTGTAAAAATGAGTCTGGGTCTTGGTTTAGCAAAGTCGGAGATTCAGTTGTCGGATAGAGTCAGAGTTGGGCCAATTAGTCATTACAATTACTAAAAATAATTAAGGATGTTATAGCAAAAAGTCATTAAAGAATTTGTTTGTTTTAATCAAAATGAGTTCTTTGAATCAAAAGCTTTCCGAAAATGTAATAAAAATCAGGGCTTACAGACCTAAGTTTCACGAAAAATGACTTCAAAGTATGCCTCGTAAGCAACTACTTTACATAGACTCTTATGGAGTAGGGTAGGTTGTTGGCGACTTTTATTAAAAAATATACCACACAAAGTATTAAGATATTGTTGAAAAAATGATATATTATAGAGAAAGCTTCGTAGAAGACGTTACTGTAAAGAAAAAATATTGTTCCGAGATAAATGAAAGAAATACTGCAATGTAAATATTCAATTCGCAATTGCTTCACAATGTGTTACACAGAGACAGAAAGAGTACGGATTGGGTCAAATTGTTATTAATGTTGCACTTTACCTTAGTAAAAAAATGAACAAGTGAACTTAATGAGACACGAAAAATCGAATTGATGAAGTTTCCTACAGTTTCGGCCGATCTATTTGAATTTTAAAATATTTTACTATGTAGTTGCTAATTTGACTGCTATAACACGCTTAAATTCTACTACAAATTGAGAATTACTTCAAATGAAATTACTTAACAAATAATTAAATATTTAGAGATTGAAATACTAAGTAATTAAGTATTTAGTTATTAAAATACTAAGTATTTAATTACTTAGACATGAAATTCTTCAAGAAAATTCTTCAAACTGCGGCAGTTTGCACAATTTTATGTTTTTTCAGTGAAATGTCAGTGTTTATTTCAGAATTATTTCAGACTTTTTTCTATCAGGGATACATTATTGTTTAATTGTATGGCATATTTTACAAAACAATTCGCCATTTATCAAAGCACATATAACTGGTCCAAAACAGTCTGGTAAAAAAACATGTCGCAATCCGCCAAAATGTGGGCCAGAAACCAAATTTCCCCGATTTTTCCGTTTAATTCGTAGTTACCTGGTGTTCCTGTTTTTTTCTTTATTTATCCCGTAATTATGAACTGCAAATCCAACGAAACGTTAGGGGAGCCACTTGACTAAGACTTTTCTATATGAAAGAACAATAAATTTGCTATTTTTTTGGTAGTATTATTTCAGTTTTGTTAAAAAGTAAAGTTACCTGGTTATTCCCAGAAGCCACAATTTTTAAACATTGAGGGTTGGAAAACTGGTCCAAAAACTTGCTGATAAGGGAAAGATCGTGTAAGTCACTCCAATCTGATAAACGCTGATAAGATAAAGATAGTGTAAATCACTCCAAAAATACACTCTTAAAAATTGCATATTGTCTCAGTCAACCAGAATTCATTCTCTCACAGCATAAATCCTTCTGTGACAGTATGAATCTTGTTTTGTGACTACAAAATAAGTTTCGATATTTTTAAAAGTGTATTATCTGACTTTATCGAATAAAAATACTTCAAAGATGTATAGATATTTTGGAGAAATATATGAAAAAATCGATCAAAGTTGGTACCTGAAACTACAACATCTAGGTCTAGCATCAGTTTACAATTTCAAATCGGAGAAGCAGGCGAATTAAAAAAAATAGTAGACCTCTTCGGTTTACTATTTTTACCGATTGAAGAAGAAGATGACAGTTTCGTTTTTGATTTCATGGATAAAACCAGAAAATTTTTGGGGAGGGGGGTATACTCAATCATAGGGTATACCATAACAATAATTGGATTTTTACTCTTGAAACCACTGTGGAACTAAGCTTGATTCAAGTATCGATGCACTATTCCTAGACTGGTTCCATAATCGAACTCATCTACACTCTAAGAAAATTTCTATTACTGGTAAAACGAAAATCGTTTAGATTTAGACCTTTTATCTTGAAACGTGTCATTTACCTAATACAGGACGCCATTTTACTGTAAAACGATATCGTTCACTCAATACATTTTCTCTTTTACGTTTCAAAATGAGACACTTGTTTTTGTAATTCCATAAGTAGACAGACTGTTGGATCTGTATCAAAATTTGCTTCATATATTAAATTATACTCTTACGTAATTATTGATCAATTTTCCCCAGCTAATTTCTAAACTCTCAAAAGAAATAAGTCAGACGGAAGTTAGAGTATTACCAAATTATTTTCACATTTTAATTTGTCTTAATCTCAGCCTTATGCCATACTGTCACAATATTTCTAAACTATCGCTTCATTATCACTTTAATTTAATTTAAACATTCTAGTTAGAAGTCTAGCAATAATCCAAATGTGAAAGTCCAGTTTCTAGACTTAATAATTTTCAATGCGAAAACATATATTTTTACAATAATTTTTCATTAGTCATTTTAGTATTTCGACATGAGGATCAACAGTTTTTTGTTGGCTATTTGCAGGTTGAACCAATTCCAAGTTTGTCATTAAAATTTTCCGGAAAACCTTCTCTTTCAACAGCTTAAATAGCTTAAATAGCTACTTATAAGTTCACGATGCGTAAATAATGGAATGTACATTGAAATGTTATTACTTGTAAGCAAACTTGTAAATTTGCAAGAACCAATTTACTTTGAAATTAACTCCGCAAGTAGTGTTCAGAGCGATTAATATTATTCATTCCTGCAAAGTTACTAATTAAAGATCACTTTTTGTGAAGACCCTTCAGTTAATTTTCAATCAATAACCATGGGTCAACAATTACCAAGCAATAATTAGCTAATCGCATTCTTCCTCTAAATAATGCAAACACGTACAAAAACAAGCCACCAATTACCATCGCTAATTAATTCCGCCTTCTTAATTTTCGACATCCTATATGTTTACTAACATTACATACGAATTTACACTATGTATCCCATAATCAATTAATTAATACCTAATCGTTCTCGTTCAATTATGCAATTACAAAAGTGTTTACAAAAACGCGTCTTTTCGATAACCCCGTATCACAACGATTTCTGCTTGATCTAAATTGCCCATCAATTTTATCCGCCAGATCAAATCTTCCTTGACTTTTGCAAACTTTATCGAAAATAATTTCTCGGTTTTTCTAATCAATACTATTCTTCTCTATTTTAATTAGTTAAAAATAATTTCTATCTCGTATAATCTGTCATGCTAAAACAAATTTTCTAACAAAAATTATTCTATTATTTAAACAAAATTTCACCTTTAACTACAAATTATTGTTTGTAAAACTTTCTAAAATTAATTTCCAAAATTGTCTTGACTCATTTCGTTGTATTCTTCAACTTTCTTCTCCATTCTCCACATTCCGATTTCAGCATACGTCACACTTGTATCTATTCGACGCAAATAGCGTCTGCGAATTGAAAAAAGTCAAATTTATCATGTTGGCGAGCAAAAATTTGACGTCGCGATAGTGATTCGCCGGTTTTGACTCGGACCAATCCGGCGTCATCAATGACACGATAATTTTCCACTTGAGGTCGCGCAATGGGGAACAAAATGGCTGACGACATCAGAAGTGACGTTGCGGTTCCGTCGTTTCGAGCTTTCCCGGCGGGAATCTTATCAGACGTGTCGTGTGAAATCGGAAGTTGCACCGATACCATCTCGGTGGTATAACAATGGTCGAGAAGACGCTGGCGAAGATTAGTAGTTGCAAGCTGGAGTTTTTTGAAAACGGAAGTCAGATCGTTTGTTCCGACAGTTTGTTCAGTTTTACGATTTTTCAACTCTTGAAACGAGTATGGTAATTCGAAACCGGTTGTGGTTGGTTTATTTTTTAAAGATTTGTTTAAATTTCCAGAACCATTGACAGTGGTTGAAAATTATTGTAGATTAAAAAAATTTTCAATTTAGATAGGTATTTTTATGACATCGGTTATATTTTACATTTTGTTAAGAATGTTTATGTTTGTAACAATTTTATGATAATTTTTTTAGAAACTCTTAGTTCACCCTAATTGTACAATTTTTAACCATTGGAAGATTTTGCCTCTAACTCAAAGCAGAGTCATTTATATAACTGTGACTGAACTTCTAGAAAATTTTAATTTACTGTGAATCAAGATATCGTTTTATTTAATGGAATTTAGTCTGATTCAGTTGAAAGTAATTTAACTTATTGTGATTCAAGTTTATGCAACTTAAATCGCTTACTCGATCGAAGATCATTTAAGTCATTCTGTTTTAAATACAAGTAATTTGATTTTTTCTGACTTCATTTAAAGTAACTCAAATAAGAGTGATTTGACACAAAATAATCACAGCTTCTAACGCTCCACTTAAAGTATTTTACTTTCAAACTCAAACCATGTTGATTTAAAATATTTTAAGTTAAATTATTGCGCATAAACTTAGAGTAATATCAATGACTCTAAATCAGTTCAAAGAAATCCAGCTGACTCTAACCTAATTCAGTTTATCTTATCTTACTCAGACTCAAACGAAGGTAATTTAACTGAAAATAACTTCAGTTTACTGCTTCTAAACCTCGAGAAATTTCAATTCGTCGAACATACCTCGAACTATTCCAATTTACTATAACTCAACTCAAAGTAATTTTTCCTTGACTCGGCTCGAAGTGTTTTTACAATGACTCAACTCAAAGTAATGTGTCATTAACTCAACTCGAAATGTTTTTAGAATGACTCTACTCAAAGTAATTTTTCATTGACTCTAATGGAAGTGTTTTTACAATGACTGAACTCAAAGTAATTTTTCATTGACTCAACTCAAATTTGACTCTATGAACTGACTCAAAAACTCAAAAAACTCTGACTCGATACAAATTTGTCTCTACGAATTGACTCAAAGACTTAACTCAAATTTGACTCTACGATTGGTCTCAAAGACTCAAACAGCTCTCATTCAACTCAATTTTGACCCTACGAATTGACTCAAAGACTCAACCAGCTCTGACTTAATACAAATTAGACTCTACGTATTAACTCAAAGACTCAACTCAATTTTGACTCTACGAATAGACTCAGACTCAAACAGCTCTGACTCAACTCAAATTTACCTCTACGAAATGACTCAGACTCAACGCAAATTTGACTCGACGAACTGACTCAAAGATTCAACTCAAATTTGACTCTACGAATAGACTCAAAGACTCAAACAGCTCCGAGACTCAACTCAATTTTGACCCTACGAATTGACTCAAAGACTCAACTCAAATTTGACTTTGCGAATGGACTCAAAGACTCAAACAGCTCTGACTCAACTCAAATTTGACTCACTCTTCCCAACTCAAAGTTACCCGAAACTACATTTTTCTTTTCGCCCCAGCCAACCCTTCGCTCTCAAGTACCGGATACCTACTTGAAAATGGATCCTGTCGGAGGGCTGCTGCTGTTCCTGCTCGAGCTCCTCCGACGGTGGCGACGGCGGGATCATCGACTGGTACCAGTCCCGGTTCTCTTCCAACGTGTCCAGGATCTCCTGGGCGTCCGGGTGCACCAGATCCGCCCAGGTCTCCCAGAGCGGGTGCACGATGTAGTCGATGAAGCCGACCTGGGACTTCTCGATGGTGGCGTTGTGCCGGTCGCACATCGGGCTGATGTCCATGTTGTTCTCGCGCTCGCGGTCGCCCTGCAGGAAGAACTCCTCCATGAGCAGGCTGACCCAGCGCCGGTACAGCGGCAGCGGCTTCGTCGGGTTCGAGAGGTCGGCGCAGTGCACCAGGTTCTCCAGCACCTGGATGCGGTCCGTGTAGTTGTCCAGCAACAGCACGCCCGAGCCCGCGACCTTCTTCGTCTCAACCATGGTCTTAAGGTCGGCCAACAAGGACATGTGCTTGGACATGTCCGTCGAGAGCACCATGTCGATCACCATCTTCCTCAGGGTCTGCCGCTGCTTGCGACCCATGTTCACGAAGATGTCACAGCCTTCGTTTTGCAGCAGCTTGAACGCCACCGCGAGGTGGTGGTTCTCGAGCACCGATTCGTCGTTGTACATCAGGGCCAATTCGGAGCCTGCAAAAGGAGGGGAGGGTTAGAACTGGGTGTTAAATTTGGAGTTTGAGGAGGGGAAAACTGTTTTTTAGTCGTTACGCGAAAAGGGCAGGTTTGGGGAGAGATTTGGTAGGATTATCGTGTTTAGGAGGTAGATGGCGTGGAGTTTGAGTACCAACATGACCAGGTTTGGAGCACTTTTGGAAATTTTGGTTGTTTGATAATTTGGAGTATTTTGAAAATTTAGAGCGTTTTGGGATGATGTAAGATAAGAGTGAACTTGAGCTGTAATAATAAAACAAAAATATGTTTTAAAATTCCATTTTTGGAGTATTTTGAAAATTTTCATTATTTAAAAAATGCTTCAAACATGGTCATGTTGGTACTCAAATTAAAGGATTTTTCATTTCAAACACAAATATGAAGAAAAAAAACGTCGAAACAATTTTGAAATTGCTAAAGTCACGTGATAATATCATTATGAAACAGATTACTTGAATGTAAATTATATGAGTGTATTCAAATATTCAATAATGACTAAATCAACTCCAAACTTCTTCCCAACTGTAATCTTCCTGAAAACTGCCTCTCAAGCGCAGCTACTGACTCCCAGATGTCGCTCGCGAGATATCTAAACAGAGTAACTCCGCCTATCTCGGACCTCGGAACTGCAAAACAAACACAAACTATTCGCGACGCCGATATCCCTTGGCCGATAGAAACTTGGTCGCAAAGTTTTCCGCAGCGACAACCGACTTAGCGGCGACTACAACGCTGATCGAGTTAACTTCGATCTGGTGTTTGGCACGTGCAAGTTTGTTGCACTGGCCGGCGGACTTTTGTTCGGTTATGTGTAAAACGCCCGTTAATTGGCAATCGAGGCTACTTGTGTGTTCCGAGGCGAAGCTGATCGGTTTATCGGGCGATTTGATTGACGTGCAAAAAAAAGCCGGGAAAAGGAAACGGCCGGCGAAATTGAATTAAGCGATTCTTCAAGTGATTCAATTAAAAGAAATGGCTTTGCCTATCGATGTCGACTTGAAAGTAGGCAGCGAAATATGTTCATTGATAAATAGAATTCGTTTTCCTTATTTTTTATTTGAGAATTTAATATTTTTATTTTGTTATTTGTGATTTATACAATTATTAAGAAATTAAGAAGTTAGTAAAGGAGTCGAATTAGTTTTAACTTGTTAATTGAGTCCTTTTGGTTTTTAAAGATTTTCAAAAAAAAAATTGCTAAAATGTAAATAAAAATGTTGTAAAGATGACCGATTTTTTAATTTGAGTATTTTTTAATTCCATAAATTACTCAAAGTTGCTATTTTTAAAAATATTTTCAATATTTCTGTATGGCAAACACATCAATCTGAATTTTTTTTATTAAGTCTAGTCTCTCATTACAAGAGATGACGATGATTGGATGACGTGAAGAAGGAAAACTAAAGGTAAAGCAAATTTTGTTGTTATTCTTTGAGGACACTGTTTTTGATCAGTCGAACGGGGTCGAGTGACGTTTCAATTATGTTGTGACGCATACTTACTTGAGTTAATGAGGAACTGATTTGTGAGACCGGGGTGGTCGACGTCGTGAATCGTCGCGGCAAACAGCGCCGCCGTGATCTCCAGCGGCGTAAACACGGACTGAAAAAATGAAACTCGTTTAGCTACTTATTCGTACAATCTAACTCAACGTTGATTTACATTTACGAATCCGGAAATTTACCGATCAAAGGTACTTAAATAAATCGAACGAAAGAAATAGTGCTCTCTATTTTGCATTTTGCGGTCACATTAAGTAATTCGTGTAATATATTCAATCAATATTTAATATATTTTAAAAATATATTTTTCTAATCCTAGACGAGTTTTTTTAACCATTGCCACCTAACGTCATTTTTTCGACAAATTCTTTAGCGCCATCTATTTTACTTTCCTTCAATATATAGATGACCTAAGCACGAATTTCATAACTTTTCGTTAAAAACACTTTTTCACTCCCAGATGGCGCTGAGAGTAAATTATCCCCTATCAATCGCCATCTACCGTTATTTTCATCGAAAATTTCCTGCTATCCAACAATTCCAAGCCTCATCTTCCCGAATTTACTAATAAAACCGAATTTCCTCCTCGTAGATTACACTGTACATCACTCCCATCCCCCAGCGCCCTCTCCAACATTCTTGGCGCCAAATTCAAACGCCAATCTCTAAATTTCGACTTTCTCTACTATGTTAGCTGTCGAAAATTCTGAAATTCCATATTTTTCGATCAAATAACGTTCGCTGTCGGTTGAATCAAGTCGAGTGTGCCAATTACCTCGAGCGCGGGAGTGTTGAGCAGAGTATGAGTGGACTGAGTTACGTCGGCCGCGTGGAGGCTGTTGTGAAAAGGATTATCCTTCACGTAATGATCCTCGAGTGTCATCATAAAGGTGACAAAAGTCTTCGGTGGAATCGCGAGGGATTTCAGCAGGTCACGGCTCTGGAAGGTCGTATAAGCGACGCAAGTCAGCGGCCGATTGTTGCTGAGTTCGCCTATCCTAAATATGTCGATGCCCCACTTGTCGATATCCGAAAGGAGCTGCAACGAGACCAGTTTCATTAACAAACGCCGACATTTATTTGGCCGCGGGATTTGCATTGCATGCAAATTCGCGGGCGCATTCGCAATTCAAATTTCCCGCCATAATTAATTCGCGACTCTTCCCGGAATTAATCGCAGGTAAATCAATTTCGACGAAATAGAGCCGTGTAAAAAATGTAACTCAAACCTCTCTGTGACGATTTTGCGAGAAGATCATATTTTTAGTGGCATGAACAAATATGGCGGAAGTTTCAAGTTTTTACGGGAAATTTGAATTTGAATCCGCCAATTTGAATGTTAAATTTTCGGCGATTGAGTTAAAATTTGGCGGAAAATTTGAAGCAGATTCGAAATTCGCGATGGTACGCCGTAACAGATGAATTAATAAGTGGAGCGGCGTGGAAATCGCGACAACGAGGAACTGCATTGAGTGCAAAAGTCCTTGCGTTACATTAGCATTAATCAGATACGCGCGGAATGCTGAAATTCGACTGAATACGAGCTCGCGGAACGTGAGAAATGGCACGTCGAAGTTCATTATGCCGGGACTCGCGGAGTCACACTTATTGCGCCGCTCCAAATCAAGCGGCGCCAGCGATGTTTTTGCCCCGCGCGCATACATTATCGGCGACGCCGAGCGTGACGACCGATCGGCAGTTGCATCGATGAACCGATCAATTCGCGGCAGGAATATGAAGCTGTTTACAGGATATAACGCGACACATTAATTATAAGGATTTTTTTATTTGAAAATGAGCCATGAGACTAGTTTTATTAGGTGTGAGTTTTATTATGACTCATGAAACATAATATGCAGTCAATTTCATTTTGAGAATCCCTTCCTTTCTTATGAGCATCTCATGTCGTTTTACTTATGAGCCTTGTATCATTCCTTATAACTCGTGCCTAATTAATTATAGTAGTAAGTTGCCACTCATTACTGGGTGGGCCATTACTCATAGCCCACCCCATTACTTATGAGTTATGGCTCATATCATTAATTATGATAATTGCATGACTCATTTCTCATGTCTCATGGGTCATGACTCATGTCTCATGACTCCTGACTCATGCCTAGTGGCTTATGCCTCATGACTCATTATTGATGTCTTATGATTCATGACTTATGTCTCATGACTCATGACTCATGACCCACGACCCATGAGTATTGACTCATGCTTCATGTCTCACGACTCATGAGTCATGATTCATGAGTCATGCCTCATGACTCATGATTCATGTCTCATGACCCATGTCTCATGACCCACGACCCATGAGTATTGACTCATGCTTCATGTCTCACGACTCATGAGTCATGATTCATGAGTCATGCCTCATGTCTCATGACTCCTGACTCATGCCTCGTGGCTTATGCCTCATAAATCATTTCTCATGATTGATGTCTCATGACTCATGGCTCATGAGTCATGAGACATGAATCATGACTCATGACTCAACTCATGATTCATGTCTCATGACTCCTGACTCATGCCTATTGGCTTATGCCTCATAACTCATGACTCATGATTGATGTCTTATGACTCATGACTTATGTCTCATGACTCATGCCTCAAGATTCATGTCTCAACTCACGATTCATGTCTCATAAGTCATGACTCATGACCTATGATTTGGTTCATGGTTCATGGACCATTCACAATTTAGTGACAATGGTCCATAATCTATGATTCATGGTCCACATAGTTCAACTGCAATTCTCCCTTTCCATGGGTACTGACTACTCATAATCAAAAGATCACGGTCAATGATCTATGATCCATGATCTACAAATTTGAATTACATTTCAAAATTTACCTTGAAATGGACCTACCATTTAGATATCGAATGTAAACAAATGGGGTGTCCCTACCTTGCCAAGTTCCTCCTCGTGTGGCGTCTCGACACCGTGCATGGGTACCCGCTCGCCGGTGAAGCTGTTGGTGTGCGTTAGCGGTCGTTTGACGCCGCTTATGTGAGACATCGCGGCGGGTCCCCTTTGTGCGCGGTCCTTCTTCTTCGCTGCTCGCGCGTCCGCGCTACCAGCCGCGGCCACCGCATCTTCGATACGTAACGATGGCAAGTCCAATTCCTGCTGCTTATCTGTGAAAAGGCCGCGATAATTAGAAATGCCCGAAATAAGGGTATATCCCATCTAGGGACTTTTTCGATTAAAAAAAATTAGATTTGAGTTTTGGGGCTCAAGGGATTTTTTGTTGGGGTTTCCTGTTACAGTATGGAATATTCCCCAACTTTATGATCGAGTTTTAGGTTTTAGGGATTTTTTATTTATCACTGATACAGTTGGTGATATCGTGGGGGATTTCCTGGTTATATTTGATTTTAGTTTTAGAGTTTTAGGGACTTTTCATTGTGGTTTTATTTTTCCAGAGACTTCTTAACGCGAAACATCACACGATGTTACTAGAACTAGTGTGATTTCAAATTGAATAGTTCAAACATTGCTATTTACC
>JABFPB010005754.1:0-12885 GCA_022817645.1 Ceratoteleas bidentatus
CTTGTTGCTGAAATTACGTTAAAGTTTCTTATTTGAATATTGTGATCATTACTGAGAAAGGTTTCTACAAGGCAAAATATTTTTACCTTCTCGTTAACTATGAAGTATTCGAGATTGTGCATTTTGTTTCTAATTGATTGGCAGTTCCATAAAAGAAAATCTACCATAAAACTGCAATAGATTTGTCGATAGGTATCACGAATATGAAAGATAAAAAAAAGAGAAGGGTATAGACCAAAACAAAAGCAAATCCGAAAGAATCCAAAAGATATTGTGCGCTAAAAAGAAGATTAGTATACAAAGGGGAACTGATACAAACAAAATTGACATGACATGAAATGGTTCATTAACCAGAAATGACAACTCCACTACTGTGACGTATAGAACCATGCAAAATTTCAAGATGAGGCAATAACCATAGATGAGTGATCGCTCCCTGTTTCATCCTCACCAACTTCAATCAAGTTCTCCTCTCCATTGTCAATCTGCGAGAATTGGGAATAATTCTCGACATCATGCATTTCTGTATCACTTACATAATCGATATCCTTAGGGTCTCCTACAATTGTCTCAATCTTGGCAATTTTTTTCTCCTCTCCCAAAGGCCTTTCGTCTTCATCAGATCGTGTTCTCGTTCTCTTATTACCCTGAGCTAGGTGGGCAGTCTCCGTAACGGAGACATTTCCCAGAGTGATAACCTCCGAAGAAGCCCCACACCGTGACCCATCATTCGATACCACCTTATTCACAGTTCTTTTTTTACGACTTTCCTCAGCAGCCTTAGTTCTTTTTTCTTTTTGCTCCTTAAACCACTCCTTTTTTTGTCTAGTCTGACTTACTAAAGTCTCCATGTCCAAGTTATTTTTCGTAGCTTCAGCGAAATTTTTTTTTCTTCCTCGGGGGAACCCCGTGGTTTTTTTCCAAAATCACTGTTGCTTCTGCCCTATCCACATTGTGCGTCGCCATAACTTTTTTTACATCTACGTTAAAAATAAAGATTGGACAGAGTCTACTAGTTGCTTCGTGGTCGATGTCAGAAATCTTATTGCGAATGCAATTAATGCATTTCGGGGATTCTTTCTGACAATCAACCGCGGCATGACCCTCATCAGCACATCTACTACAAATCATGTTTTTACCTTGTTTTCCGTAATCGCGACAATATTTCTCTATATATCCGTATCTGAGGCAAAATTTACAACGTTTCGGTTTATCGTAGAAAGGGTTCAGGTAAACCGTATTCATAAACAACGTTGCTTTTTCAGGTACATTAGTTGTCCTAAACTTAACCTTGAAATTCTTAGAGTTTACTAGTTTACCCTCCTTGTCATTTTGGTCTGGTGGTTTATAAGTTTGCATCCTTTCCGCAGCAACCACTGTTGGAAAGTACCCATGTCCCCTGTGGGGGCCCAGCCATTGTACTACCTCATCAGCCGTAATCGTAATGTCGTCCACCCCCGATAAAATAAAAACCTTAAAGATCTTAAATTCGGGGATATACGCTTCCCAGGTTTCTTTCACTCTAAAATCATTTAACTTATTAAACTTGTCCACAAAGCAATTAGCGTTTTCAAAAGTATTGAAAAACAGTTTGAATCGGTTTTTTCCCGTGTTTCTCATACCATATGCCGGTTTTACAGATTCTCGAATCGCGGCACAGCTGTATAATTGTTTCGCCAGCACAAAACGATTAATATCCTTAGACATTGTATCGCTTGTTTTCTCAAGGAATATCAAAAAAGGCCCGTTGTGTCCTTTGTCGTATCTAAACAACAACCGCTGATGAAAGTAGCTTTGATCACCCTTCATGTTAGTAAACAAACTCAATAACAATTATATACTAATTCTGCACAAAGAATAAACAAAGCCAAGCAACCCAGGCCAGCGAAAGAGTCAAGCATAAACACGATTTACACAAAGAAAGAAAATGTATGGCTTACAGGTTTGTAGGTTATGTTCCTCGAAATTGCTTTGTTCCCGAGGAGCTTCCGAAAAAACTACCTCGACAATCAAAAATTTCACACTCCGAACAACAATGGAGATAAATCCACCGATTCCGGAAACCAAGAAACTCCTTATTATTACTGATTCACTAGCGAACTAGTCTACTATTATAATCGCGATGTGCACCTTAACAGGTTCCAACTGGAAGTCATCTGCTCAGTCATACACTTCGGTGACTTATAGTGAGCTTCGAGTTCTCACCACCAGGGGCGCCACTGTCGGCCATAAGAAATCGCGGTTATTAGAACGCAAAAGATTTACGAACACTTTTTAAATCGAACAAATTCTATTTAGTTTCTATTTATTTTTAAATGCTAAGAAAATTTAATATTTCGAAGAAACTGGAGTTCGCTAAACATCGACAGTTCTATCGACAGTATTCGATTGATTCAAACCATCGAAACTATCAATGGCTACAAAACTATCTATTAACAATCGTTGACTTTTTTTAAAATAAACTAGATTACGAGACGCGCCCTCCGAGCGCGCTGCCTTTGCGTTTGCCGATTTTCATTTTGTTTTCAATGCAACATTATTAGTTAACTGTTCAAAACATTTAACATTTAAAATTTAAACAATTTTGAAAATTAAAAAAAATTGAAAATTAAAAAAAAATTGAAAATTTTGAAAATTTTGAAAAATCCTACGTTGAATTTTTTCATAGGGGAGAAAACGCCACGAATGAAATCTCATGATAATCTGTGCGGTAGATATTTGTAAAAAGTGCTTCCAATAATACATATCATTATATTATATTATCCTTTCCTTCCGTCTCATTACCTCTATTTCACTCTCATATTCTTTCACTGCCTTTGATTCCTATCATTTTCTCTATTTCGCTTTAATTTCCTCTTATTACATCTCATTCCATCTCACGGCTTCTCATTCCGTCTGATTTACTACGCTTTCCTCAAATTCCCTCTTATTCATTGTCATTCGCCTTGTTTCATCGCAATCCTTTTCTTTTGCTTTCATTTTATTGCCTTTGATTCATTTAATTCCCTCTCTTTCTTGCTCATTCCTACTGAGATGGAATGGGTTGTTTGCTTTGGCTTGACTCTGATTCTCTCTCAGCCATTCTCAGTTCCTATCAACCCAGGCGACCACAAATATCGCTGTGATATCGAGGCGAATGTATTGGACAAATATTGTAATTTTTGCAAAATTATAGGAATTGAAAATGATTGAATTCAATAACAATTTTAACCACGGCAGTAATGTATTATTTTCTTCATTCATAAAAAACGCATTTTTCATCATTTGTCAACAAAATTTCAAAACGTTATAACTTCTTCATATTTACACAAAAATGAATATATATTCATTTTATAGAGTATTTAATGGGACAAGCAATTTTTTTTTCATTTAAAGTTAATTACTACCTTAATCATTCTCAACACTATTAAAATAGGTTTTTTTCAACTTCACATAAAAACTAGAACCAAACAGAACTTTTTATCGTGATTTTCGTGTTTTGTGACATCAAATTTAGTAGAAAATAACGTCCTCTAAAGCAAAATAGCTATTGACCAGTGTAATTAAACAATTAATGATACAGATAGGAATAAAATGACAATACTTTGTTTCCAAGATAGTATCCTAAGTGAGATACCACTTGTTATCCAAGATAGCATCCTGAATAATTTCCTAGCTAGAGAACCAACCACGAAGCTGTTGAATATTTTTCCTAGGTAGAACTCCAGAAAGGAAACAAACCAGGGAACTATCTAGAATTTCAACTATCCCTGATGATAAAACTGGCGCGGAACTATAAATGGAATTTAACTCTGGAAACTATTGTAGAACCAAGCTTGGTTCAAGTATCCATCCACTATTCCTAGACAGGCTCCAAGATTGGAATTCTTAGTTTTGTTCCATAAATGGATTTCCCATCATGGAGGAAAACTAGGAATTCCAATCATGCCCAGTCAATACACTTTCCGGAATGTATTCATTTTGAATGAAAAATGCTTTTACTTTGGAATCCAAAGTTTTTTTGTTCACAACGAATTCATTCTGGAAAGTGCGTTGTCTGGGTGAAGAAAATAAAAGAGGAAAGGAAAATAAACGAAGAAACGATAACAACAATATCTCCAAAAACTTCTTTATTATAAAAAAAACATTTGCTTCCACGAATCTCAACTACTTAAACCTACAAGCCAAATATTTCATATCCTCGTTCGTAAAATAAGAGGTAATTTTGTCTCTTATATAAACTTAAAGCCTAGTGTCAGAATTCAACCAGAACCCAAAACCTATTGCCACAACCCAGCCATAAAATCCGAGTCGGATTTGGACTCGGAATCTGACGTGCCGAATTATGACTCAGATTCTGATTCGGATTCAAACTCGAATTCAAACTCCGGAATCCACTCGCAATCCCGAGTTGGATATTTTTAACTGGGTAAAGCTATAAACTAAACATCTCATATCCTTGTTCTTAAAATAAGAAGCGATCTTATCAACGCAGTCCTCCGGAATACTTTTCACGCTATTGACAATAAATCGAATTATCTTTCTAGCCTTAGAACTACATTTTACAACCTTTACAATTCGCATGCATTTAATAGATACCATATTCGCATACGCAGGGTTCGACATCTCCCGAACGACTTCTCCCAGTTTCAACCTCACCTCTTCCACCAGTAACAACTTTCTCAATTCATCTTCGCCTTTAGTCAACACGTCGCTCAAACTCCACCGATAATCCTCATGGATTTGCTGCCTCTTCATGCTTTCAACCTCAGTCTCGCACTGCTTCTGAAATGTCCTCAGCTCCTCGTCAAAATTTTCCCTCAAATACGACTCGTTTTCCTCGCAAACGTATAAACCCAAACACTTCAGCTTCACTAAGTGCCTCAGATACAAAGGTTTACAATGGTATCTCAGTTTACCAAAAATGGAATTGTATTCAAAGTCAAAGCAGTTGATGTCAGCACCGGCGTCAAGCAGAAAACGTGCGAATTCGATGTTATTGTTTCTGGCCACTAAATGAAGGGGTGTATTCCCGTCTTTGTCGGCGGCGTTGATGTCGGCACCAGCGGGAACCAGTAAACGTGCGAATTCGATGTAATTCTTTCTGGCAGCTATATGAAAGGGTGTCTTCCCGAATTTGTCGGCGGCGTTGATGTCAGCACCTGCGTCAAACAGTAAACGTGCGATTTCGATGTTATTGTTTCTGACCGCTCGATGAAAGGGTGTCATCCCATATTTGTTGACGGCGTTGATGTCAGCACCTGCGTCAAACAGTAAACGTGCGAATTCGATGTTACCCTTTAGGGCCATGCAATGAAAGGGTGTCGTTCCGTCTTTGTTGGCAGCGTTGATGTCAGCACCGGCGTCAACCAGACAACGTGCTAATTCGATGTTATTCTGATAGGCCGCTATGTGCAAGAGTGTATTCCCCCATCTGTTTCTGACATTGATGTCAGCACCGGCGTCAACCAGGCAACGTGCGAATTCGATGTTATTTTGTCTGGCCACTATATGAAAGGGTGTGCACCCTTTTTTGTTTTTGGCGTTGATGTCAGCACCGGCATCAACCAGACAACGTGCGAATTTGATGTTATTGTTATAGGCTGCTGTATGAAAGGGTGTATCCCCGTCTCTGTCGGCGACGTTGATGTCAGCACCGGCATCAACCAGTAAACGTGCGAATTCGATGTTATTGTTATCGGCTGCTATATGAAAGGGTGTTTTCCCGAGTTTGTCGGCGGCATTGACGTTGACGCCGTTTCGAATCAGTTGCTGAACCTTGTCTTTGTCCCGAGACCTAATGGCTTCGAAAAACTCAAATTCGGAGTATGTAAGGTAGTTGGACATTATTCCGGATTGGGGATCCGCTACCGGAGTTGAATTGGGTATGACGAAGGATGATATACAGATGACTTGGGTTATCTGTACATAAACCAATGAATGATGAGTGTGTGAAGACGGCAGTCTCTGCAAGAATGAAAAGATTGGCTAATTCAGATCAGTGTTGGACTAAATAAGGTGATTATACCATGAAGGATCGTATATTTAGGGTGCCAGTTGAAAATATGGTCATATTAATTAACCATTAGTTTGATTGTTTCTTGGTACAATAAATGTGAATTTCCTATTAATTGCATATGAAAATGAAAAGAGATATTTTTTGTCAATTGTTGGTTTTTCGTGGAATTTTTGGAATTTTAATGATTTACGTAAAGATTGCCACCTTATAGACATTTTGATTTTTTTTGTTCAATCGACACCGATTCAATGTCCAATCGACCTCGAGTTTTTTCCCCGTATATAATAATTAATGCTACAAAAAGTTGATTGGACATTGAAGCGATATCGATACCTAACTCTCCAGTTAGTATTGTTGGTGCTAACTGGCAAGTTACTGGTATTTCAGTCAGATAGGCTAGGTTGTCTTATTTTTATTGATTATCAAAATAAATAAACCCCACGTTTTTTTAAAAAGTAATCCTACGTTAAAAAACCAAAAAACCCACTTAAAACCCCATTTCCTTAAAATCAAGGTATTTATTAAATCTGAGTCAAATGTTGGAATATTCCTGGTTAAAAGATCTTGAAGATTCTTAACAGAAAAACGTTCTGTGAACGTATATGGATGCAACAGAAAACTGGCAGTCTTTTCTGAGAATTTGTGAATACTAATGAATTATCATAAATGTTTATATTGTGAAATTCAGTTCACAATATACTACATGCCGTTTTCATTATTAGCCATATGATGTTATCAATATTATTGTTATTAGTTAAAATATACATTAAAAAAATAGTTATAACCCTAAAGGAACACGAAGTTTTAAGGTGATGTCGAACGCGAGGAGCAAGTTCAAATCGGCAGTTTAGCATGAACAGTAATGTTTCATTAATTAAAACAAAAATACACTCGAAGCTCTCACTATTTGACGATCTCTCACTATTTGACACGTTCGCTCTCACTGTTTGACATTGTTGACCGTTATCAACCAATGAAAATCAAGATGCACGAGCTCCTGTGTTTTCATTGGTTGCAAAAAGTGAGAGCGTTTCCGGTCCCAACTCGTTAAAATGTGAGAGCTTCGAGTGTAGTGATCAAATATTGATTTGCTGACCAGAGTAAGACTCTGCGTAAAAATTATAGCATGTTTTGAACTACATTTTTTTTTGTTGATTGGGTTGCGGCTAAAAGCCCTACGCCAATTACAAGTAAGACTTTTTAGGTTATGTAAAGATATCGATTTATTTCCAGCTGGAATGTTATGGTGGACATTCAACAAAGCTTATATGCGACACAGGGGATCTGAAACATTAAATGTATCTAATATCAATAAGCATCTTTATCCTTTTTCAATTTTTTTTAACTAATTGTCGACTATTTTAAATGACAAATGTTCAAGAATAATGAGTTCTCGTTTCTCGGTGTTTACATTCAAGGTTACGTGTCACCTCAAAAACTTGAAATCATTATTCTTGTACATTTGCTTTCGAAAATAATCGTAAGGTAGTTCAAAACACGCGGATTTTTACGCAAAATCTTGCTCTGATCAACAAATCAACAGTCGATCACTAATTTTTTCGCAATTAACGAAACATCACTTTTCGCGGAAAACCGCCGATTTGATCTTGCTCCTCGCGGTCGACATCACCTTAAAAAACACACTTATAAAACACGTCGTTTTTTCAGAGTATGCGCCGCCACTGTGTTACGCAATTAAGTGAAGGACCAAAAGCCAAAGAGGTAATAATGTTTACCAAATTTTAATGTATCATTCGTGTAATGTGATTGGTGTGAAGTTTTTGCTTCTTTGATAATTAAAGTCGACGTGAAAATGTCCTTTACACGATACAAAGGCAATTGGTTGATATTGCCTGGTAAGTCAATATCGTCTAGACGGAAATCGAATAGTTTTCCTAATTGCGTTAAATATCAGAATGTTAATTTTTGCAATTTCCAGAATGCACTCATTGCATTACCGGAGCTGCTTTGTAACAATATGCGAATTCCTTGAAAGTATTTTTTTCCTGCAAATTTTACACAAAGAATAGCGCTGCGTCGGAAACTTTGATATTAACTCGTGGTAAAATCGTTTGCGTGCATCGGAGAAACTTAATAGTCATTTAATTTTTCTCAAAGACAGTTCTTCGGTGAAAACAGTGTTTGAAATGTTATATATAACTCCTAAACGAAAGATTAATTAATATTTCGAAAAAAATTTATACACGCGCAATTAGATTTTAAATTTTGCTCGAAATTCGTAATTGTTCGAAAAACGTAAAGCTATTTTCGAATTCTTGAAAAATAGATAATCATTGTAACAAATTTTCAAATGATAAAGTTCGTTTTCGTTTTAAAATTATCCTGCTAAAGTCATATGCTAAATCCTTGAAATTATATAATTGAATTGGGTCATCATCTGACAAATTTCTACAATGTTGCCATTATTGACCTGAGATTATTGACGATATTGTTAATTACCAAATATTTATATATTAGTACTAATAAAAAAATATATCGATAAATGTGTGACAGAATTTAACCTATTGCTAACTAAGTTATAATGAAAAATCTACCTCACGTCGACTTCGCAATGAACATCGCATTCACGCTTGAGGGCAGCACGCAACAGTTGCACCGAGACTCCATAGTAAACTTATGACGAGACGACCGAAATGAGACACAAATGTCCCGCTGGTAACAAGAGGGTTACCTTAATAGCCAACGAAAGTGTTAGCAATAGAATAACGAAGCCAGACGCTTATTACGCACAATAGACTCCAGCATTCAGTCACTTCTCCATTTTGTTTCCAACCGTCCACCAATCGAATAAAAACCAAACAATATTAATACATCCACCACTCAACCCAAATCCACTCCGCCTCCCTCTAGTCACATGCTTGTCAATCACGTCGTGATATTTCGAAAATTAAAATCCAACTTTTCCATTCCCTTCAATGAGCAATCGAACAAGTCTTCGCTTAAAATTATTTCCAACGACTCCATTACAAATATTTTTAACCTAGCCTCGAGATCGATACCGCTAAGATTATTTTCCTCCAAACCTTTCCCACTGGCATACCACCTGCAAATTTGTCTACGAACATTCGCAATCCCTTATTCACTCACACTGCACGACGGAACGGAAAGCTTAGGCTTTCGTTCATAATCGTCGTCATAAATCCAGCCGGATAAGCTCGGAGTCAAAACAACCGATTGCCTGGGGAGAGACGCCGGCCCGATCAGCCGGTAATGGGAGGACGCGGGTCGACGACACAGCTTTTGCGTAGACATTGACGGCGAGCAACCGCTGAATGATTCAGGCGCGGAATTTCGCAATGCTGAATGATTAAGGACGTAACCCTTTCGTCGGTCTCCGTCTCGCGGCGTGTCCGGCGCCGCCGGCGCTTTCCCCCTGTCTTCCGCACCCTTCTACCCGCCGCTCCTTCTCCCCCCTCTCGCGCTCTCCGTCTTCGTACGTTCTTCTCCCGCAGCGGCACACACGACGCTTGGCCCCGGCCAAGGTTCATCAATAATTCTCTTTGCTCATTGTTCTTGTACAATATAGCCAGCTCGCGGTAAGCCTCGGCGTCATGTGTCGGGGGAGCGAAGGCTACGATTGCGGTGAAAACGACTCACTTGCTGCACCGCGGAATGCCCGTCGGGACGCCGCCAATTGCGGAGAAACGACGTCTTTGAGAAAGCGCAGCGCAAATCTGCAAACCCCGCACGAGCGCGGATTCGACCAGATCGCGTGTGCTGGTTCGCCCGAGTGACTCAGTAAACCAAATTACGAATTTTCAGTGCATACGACATTGGTATTTGTAGGCATTTAAGTAGTATTCGTAACCATTCTACCATTAATTATTAGTGTTCAGGAATAGATACTGCAATTATTGAGTTGATGATTATAATATGAAGTTATAGTTATATTACTATAAGATATGCAATATACGTAATATATTCCTTCCGAGTAGTGATAATTTTCATCTGAGTGGTTATAGATGTTATTCCAAAATGGGGATGATTATCAACGGAATACAATAATAATTATTCGTAGTAGTATCCAGGTTTACCATCTGAGATAGTTATCGTTATTACATAATAGTCCCAGTAATGATAACCATATCGAGGAAGATTTTTGTAATTATCGTTATCGTTACCATTATTAGGAACTACCATTCAGGAATACATTAATTACTACTAATGACATTTTTCTCGGTGAACCATCATTAAAAAATCTACCTTCATGCAATGCTTTCCATCGTTTTTGTTCGTCAAGTATAAACTATAATTTCGTTGATTTAACATTAACATCGGTAGAGACAAAGCAATTCTTCTCCACTTTAAACACGTTTACATATGTGACACATTTATGTTGGGTTTACTTCATTTCATGTCAAATTCAACATTGGTAGGTCAGCCTAACATACACTTTGATACAGAAATAATGTTGATCCTATATAATTTGGCCAACATTGTCTATGATGCTGTTTCAAAATGTGATTTTTTTTTTCAGTGTGTTCGGGGAAATGTGGCATTAGAAGCATGAGGATGTTTTTGTGTAGAATGACGGTATTAAAACTTGTTTAACAAAGTCCGCCTTTCAGCTGAGCGCAGATGGTTTGGTATTAAG
Source organism: Ceratoteleas bidentatus (assembly GCA_022817645.1). NCBI lineage: Eukaryota > Metazoa > Arthropoda > Insecta > Hymenoptera > Scelionidae > Ceratoteleas > Ceratoteleas bidentatus. The sequence continues at coordinate 10,614 of JABFPB010005754.1, forward strand.
ACGTGTAATTGCCAAAGCCAGTACAACATACAACGGGAAAATATAAAAATAGTGTTCCACGTCTAAAGCCACATTTGTTCCTAATCCTCTGTTTTCAATATCACCACTTAAATTCTTATGTCAGCAGTTTCGCCTCGGCTCAGCGTCGAATGGCAGTCCGTTTATGTTCTTTGCTTTTGAGGCGCGCTTAGCTATGAAATGACGTGACCGATAAACCGCAGTGCCAATATCGAAACATTTCACAAATAAAGACAGCTGAATGAGGTAACGTTACGTCTTCTTTTATAACGTGGATGAGCATAATTGTAACCGCAAATTTCCGACGACCTTCGCAGGAAACGTCGATATTTAAAAAGTTGCGAGCGCCCCGCTTTGGCGTCCAATAAAATTTCACATGAAACGCCCCGTGTCAATCGGGATGCGCGATTACACGAATAATCGTCGCATGCAAAGTAACTGCATTTTGCTGTTCAGTAAAATGCAATTATTCACTGTTTTACGTGCACATTTTTTAGACGTGTTTCTGAAAACAGGCAAACGAATCGATTTATCGGACAAAAAATTTATGCAATTTTACAGATCTCATCTACAGTGCAAAAACTTGTGTAAAATTGCTGCGCGTTTCCAGTATTATATCTGGAAAATTATACAGGTATGTTACACAAGGCAAACTGAGTGCTTTAAAGTAAAACAGAAAACACATCTAAAGTGTTTTAAAGTACCATAAGAGTTTTACTCTAAAATAATACAAACATCGATTCAATTGGGCATTGTTAGATTTTAGAAATTCAAAACTCGGAGGCTGATACGAGAATGATATATCTCGTACCGCAAATGCGGGTGAAGTCGGATAGGTTCATTAAGTCAGCCTAATATTTTTATCCCACGACTTTCTCACTCTACATTGAGAAAAATAAATTGTACATATTGTAACTATCTGCATAGTAAAATTTTTGAAGCGTTTATTGGTTGAAACAAATGAACCGAGCTGTCTCGTTGGCTGAAACAAATGAATCAAGCTGTTTCATTGGCTAAATGCCTTACAATGTGAAATGTAACACCTTTTACAATGTCACATTGTAACGGTTACAATGTAAATTGTTCACTTTACAATATGGTTTTCTTAGCGTAGCAAAACGTGTTGGCAATACTATGACCCACTGCAGTGGTTATGCTAGCATATTCCAGCGTGCTGGCATTTTACTATCATGCCTTTTATCTAGTACTATTACGATTAATAATCAAATATGCCTGTGGCAGGCACACAAATGCGAGTCTAGGTATATATTTTTTGCATGTTCTTTTATTTGCGATTCATGGAAGCAGATGTTTTTTTGATAATAAAAGAAGTTAATTTAGAAAATATTGTGTATTTATTCTATACAACAGTTCCTATTAGCTCGTTTTAACCATTTTATTTACTGCCAAGGAGTTTGAAAATAGTATACTATGTAACAATGGCCGGAAGTTGACGATTCCCGGCGAGAGGATTTTTAGCCCGAGGCGAAGCTGAGGGCTGAAAAAAACTCGTCGGGGATCATCAACTTTCGGCCCATGTCGCATACGATATTTTTCATGCCGTTTGCGCCGAAAAAGTCAACTTTCAAACCGCGATGGGAGGGTTGACAACTACTAACTGAACCCAGGCTGGAGGTTCAGATTGACTCCACGAGCTCGAGGCCAGAGACTGGGTCGAATCTGGGTCTATAATAGCCCCAGCACCTGGAGTAATATATGCCGTAGGCCCAGACTGGACGCAGGTATGAGCCAGATGCTGGCGCCACATATTAGTTACAGAAAACTAATTATTCTGTAACTAATATAATTCGGTTGAGACAGCACCTTAAGGTGATGTCTCAACCGAAAAGCAAGTTCGAATCTGCGGTTTGGCGCGAAAGCAATGTTTCGTTAATTAAACAAAAAGAAGAAAGTTATTTGGGAGAGATTTTTGGTCTAGGAGACGAGAAAAGCCTTCACGGTTTCTTTTTCTCTCGTACACCACTGAAAGATGGAGACAAAATATTTTGTTCTGTGATTCTGAAAACGTTTAGAACTGGATATTCGTGAGAATAAAATCCTCTTGTTATAATAATATTTCCGGTCAATTTCAACTATTATCGTTTCGTTTGAAGAAAATTTTATTTTAATTATAAGAACCCTTAGTTTCTCAACGTCATCCAAATATTCTGCATGAAACCCTCGCGGATGAGTCCCGAGAGAACTCTCGGGACATTCTCGGGACATTCTCGGGACGTTCTCGGGACACGTACAT
>JABFPB010005755.1:0-12886 GCA_022817645.1 Ceratoteleas bidentatus
AGGATGGATTCATTTCTAAAACTATTAATCCGTGAAACTTGACACTGGATCTAACCTAACCTCGAAAAAGCAACCAGAAATGACGAGCTATAAACTGATTCTAAGTATGGAATTCACTTTCAATGCTTTCTATGCTATTCATTTCAGGAAACGGAATAGAAGTTTAGTCTCATGAATTAAGTCAAATTGTAGAAAGCACAATGAATTATGTTTCACTGGGGTTAAGTTTTATTGCATTAACGGAATTGATATTGTGGAATTTTAAGGTCATTTAGTCACTGCAACATAAAATGATACGTTGCCACTGCAACATAAAATGTTATGTTGCAGTGGCGTAACGATCCCTCCCGGGGCCCCGGTGCATAATCGGTAAAAATCTGTACGCTGTATTTTCATTTATCTCCAACTTATCTTTATTCAACGAACTATTTAATCACGCTACTTAGAATCTGGCCCTCCGGACATTCGTTTTCACGAACGCATCGATAATTTTATCCAGATTCGCTTTCAGGTTGGTTAACTATATACTTCTAAAATAATTTCTTTTACAAAATCGCTTAGTCATTCATTTTTTTCCATGTGGGAGAATCTTTCAAGAGAAAATGAAATATAACAATTATTTTGATTCGCTCAATTGTTGAGGTGAACAAAACCGTAATTCCAAAAGTTACGCAGTGTAAGAAAATCATTAACAGATGATTATACACTACGATGATCTCCCACAAAAAATTCGTCAATTGACTACCAGATAATTGTTAAACAAAACATTTTAACAACGCAAACCAAAACGGCACTAACAGCACTAAGTAGCTTTAGCACTGATAAACTATCTTAATAGATTCCAATTAAATATTCACCAACGTAAAAACCGAGTAACTAGGAATTTGGCGAACCTAACAAGAAATTTGGTTACTACAACCAAATGTTTGGTTTCCACCACCAAATTTCTTTCACGATACAGGCTACCGTGAAATTTGTATTAAGATGATGTTACACTTATCCGATGCCTACGTTATCGGCATTCAGTGCATTTCTTGGAATTTAATTAAAATATCTGTAGAACTACTTTAGATATGTTAAAACGGTTAAATTATTACACTGTCTAATTCACAAGGATCATTTTGTCAAATTTTGATGACTATCAGTTATTGCTTGACTTTGTATTTAGGGAACGCGTTTTGTCCAAAGGTTTTGGAGTTAGATATTTTTCATTCAAAACGCGTTCCCTCGCTACGAATTCAATATTCACCCAATCTTGTTCAAAATCAGCAGAAATATTCCTAGTTTAACAAAGAATTTCTCGATTTCACGGTTTTCAAAACTATTATTTAGTTTATGAGTTATTGTAAAAATATCACATTTGGTGTGAAATGGCCAATTCAGAGTTTCTCAGTCCGTTCGATATCACCTTAAGGCTTTTGCTAAAATGTGTCGCGCTTATAAAAAATGACAAACATTCAAATTTGAAAAAAAATTCAGATGAGCAAATCGTTTTTATTTGAGATTTTTTAAAGTTATTTTTATTAAACTTATCAAACAAATTTCAAAATATTGGATCGAATCTTAGAAATATAATTTGTTTCAAAATTCACATTTATAAAGTTACAGAACGGGTCACCTTATGTAACATTTAGATGTTTTGATTAAAGTTTTTGCTTATCATTTTGATACAACTGCAATAAATCGCTAATAATGAGACCCTGAATTGGACCCTGTGTAAAGACACGACAGAAAAAAACAAAAAAATTTTCTTGAATCAAGAATGTTTGAAATATTTGTTAATTTACATTCTAGTTCATTGAAAATCTTGGCGTTGTATACATTGCAAAAAAAAGTGCTTTGTGGTGCCCCCCTTGTGCCCGGGGCCCCAGGCCAGTGGCCCGCTGAACCGGCAGTAGTTACACCACTGTTATGTTGTTGATGATAATCAGTGCATTTTCCATCCGTTTCAGAGTCCGTGTTCCAAAAATTCACAACAATAATTGTTGTCAATAATTTTCAACTACGGCAATACAATTATTTACAAATAATATACTGAAAAATACTGATTTCAACAAACGTACATCTTGTATCTATAACCATTTTTAATTAGAACTTTTGAATCTTAATTCTCCCTTGTAATCTCCCCAAACGACTCCAATACGACCCAATATCACACACCTCCCCCCCATATTTTTGAAAACCCTTTTCCGCAATCAACTCCCGTACCAAGAGACTCCGTCGCCCCACCCCTCCCGCCTTTCACCTCACCTTTCCCTCGGCCCAACTTTGAACCATTCAACCCAAACCCACAATACTTATTGCCCACAACAACTGACCTTCCTCTCCCAAACTCCAATCCACCGTTCTTCCTTCTCTCTCTCTCCCCTCGCCTCAATCGAACGAAACTTTTTTTGATCGATACCTATCACCGCGTGTCGACACTCGCTCGGCGCGTGCAGCTTCGAGCGCAGCGAGCGAGCGTCGTTTCGTCACACTCTCCGGCTGTTTCGCGCCGCGCCGACCGTCGCCCGAGAATCCGCTCTCCCGCGGCCCGATTCATCCCCGAATCCCGCGCCAAACAACGATACCGCCGTCAGTCGCTGCGTGTCCGCGTCGTCTGCACACATAACCTCCATTCGTCGCAGCGGTAAGTAGCCGCCGCATCCGCGCGGAGCCGACGTTCCTCGAACCTAGACGAAAACAACGCCGTGACGATCCCCGGCGAAAGCGCGGATCGAACGAAAGCGAGCGCGGCGGTTTTCGGGCCGACTTGCGAGCAATATTGCGGATCACTTTCACTTCGCGGCGCGATTACGTGTAATCTTGGTTTGACATTCGCGTGATCCAGGAACTGGAACCAAGTTGCTTTGTTTTCCTTGGGAATGTCGTCGGATTGTCGAGGCGAAATTGGGGCCAAATCGATTTTGACATTATATAACTGTGCGGGCAAAATGGGGATTCGGGTTTTCTTTTTCTGTTCGATTTCGTTTTATTCTGTCTTTGTTGTTATTGTTGTTGTTGTTTGTTTGTCAACAAAAGACGTTTCTTGCGTTGACGGATGGTTTGCATTGTTACGTCACGCGTCGCGTAAGAAACTCCGGTTGCGAGTAAAGCGATGCGCTTGGAATTTCGATATTGAGTTTCCTGAGATAAGGTTTCGGGGAAAAGTGCGGAGCGCCGGCGATGTTAAGCATTTATTTACAATGAATTGAACGGTGACACTCGCAGCGGTGAGTCTAATTACGATGCGAAGTACATGAGTTTTGATTTCAGTAACACAAAGCCCGATAAGATAATTCGTGATTGATTCGTCGGGGTCGGCTACCGTTCGGGTCCGGCTTCGTCGCGAATTCATTACCCGAGGCGCTGAGTACTCAATTGAGTCCAATAAAATCCCTGGACGAAGGCGCGTAACGTGTCGACCACTTTTCGTTGACAGCTAGTGTCATTTCGAATTGGAAGGGGTGGGGGGTTTGGTGAAGATAGTTTGGAATTGAATGCTATAGACTGAGCAAATTGAAAAGAATAGGATTTTTGATGTTCCGTGGAATAAATGATAAGACTTGAACTTTGAAGAATTGGGTTCGAGTTGTGTAATTCAATTTCGGTGGAATTGGTCCACTCGGATTTGGAAATGGAAGAAGACGAAGGTTTTTGTTAAAAGTTTAAGTTTAAAAGGATTTTACAAAGGCGTTCGTTTCAATGGTTTGTATTCTCAATGATTCAATGATTTATCCTTTTTGAAAAAGGGTATTTAAGTTTTGGGTCTAATATAGACTTTATGGATATTAATGATTGTAAGATTAATATAAATGTAGATGAATAACGAAGATTATTCATTGAATAACAAAGTTAATTCCATCAATTATACAAATGGGATAAAGATTTCTCATTCACATAGATTTGAAACAGTTGAAAGTGGTGATTCCTTTCACTTATCTTAGCTGGAAACATTTAAGAATAATTTGAAGATGAGACATCTTGGTGAAAATGAGACTTTTCTGGGTTAGCAGTGGCTAAAAGTTCAATATTTGAGATAGATAAAGATATCGGAGATCATTTTCGCCGGTTTTTCTACACTTTTTAATTTAGATATTTTATTATAGTAATGACTATATTTTTAAAGATTTAACTGATTTAAAGGTACTTTATATTTGAAATGTAATCTTATTTCCTTTGTTGATATAAATTAGTTTTTGCAAAGATTTGTGACCGATTCATGATTCTGACTACAATTTTTCCTAGAATAATAACAGATGTTGGAGTGAGATATTAAATAATAGAATAGAGTTTAGAAAGTAAATGTGGAAACAGTGAAATGGAAGTCATCAAAATTAACTAAAGTTATATTGTTGAATGGAAGTTGTATGATAATAAACTTATTGATAAAGAGAAATTGTTTTAAACAAATAAAAGTTTAATTTTTCAAGTATTTATATGTTTATTATGTAAATAAAATTATATTTTATAAATTTGAATTGATGAAATTTTTACTTCATGAAACAAATATTTATATTTTTTGAATTTAGATTACTTATTACTCATAACTAAAAAAATGTCTAAATTAAATTAATTTTTTTATAATTTAGAAGGATATAAAATGTTTATATGAACCTAATCTTTAATCTCGCGAAGTGCCATGGAATCCTTTCATACTTGATTTTCTTAGTTTTTTATTTCTATTTCTTCATTTTTTTTCTCGTGTTTTAATCACATATTTTTACAGTTGATACATTTTGTCTACGTACCAATAAGTGAATGGTTTAAACTGTTTGTAAATATTTTTAAAAATTATTTCAATTAATTTAAATTTAATATAGCACTTTTATATTTGTATGAGAAATGTATACCAGCTACTAGCTGCTGCCATAATAAACCATAATATTATTATTATTATTAAGCATAATATTAATAATAATAATAAAATTATTCTTGTTACATTTTCAGTCACATATATTATGAATTGAAAAATATTAAAAACTGTTATTTTTACTACGTTTTTATTGTCAGTTTCAGATTGTATGACACAAATCTGTAAATTTGAAAATATTACACCTTACATTAAAATTTTGATTCATCAGTAAGTTTTCTCATTCTTAGTTTTAGGCTTTTAAATTTGCATTTATATTTACTTTGTGAAACCTGATATCGAATTCTGAAGTTTAATTCTAATGCATGCGTATTATGTTTATGTAATTATAACTGCATCATCCAACAATTTAAGACGTCTTTTATTTCAAATTTTAGTAAGTGGATGAATCTGCAGTTTTGAGGAGTAAATTTAAATAACATCTTAAATATGTATCAATAATTTATTCAAACCATGACATAAATAGTTAGCGTATGAACCCTTTCCCTCATACAGTTACATAATAAACAAATCTTTTACATAACAAATCGCTAAAAATACATAATACTAACAAATTTTCTCAAAGTCAACCGTTAATTCTTAATTTTAAATCATAATAAGAATAACCAATGCTTATATTGAAATAGTGCTTTGGCGCAAAGATGGCTACAGTCAGGCAGATTGTAGCCACGTATTTACTTTCGTTAATACAAATTTAACGTTACGTAACGACGTGGAATTAATTTTAATTGTGCCTTGATTACGCGGAGATCCTTGCTGAAGAGTATTGATTCTTCGTCGACGACTTATCGAGAACAAAATGGTCGAAGGGAGGAATCTCGGGAACTTTAGGAATTTCGCAATGGATTGGCGTATGAGGAAAAAGCAATGATGAGACGCTCACATATTTGCGCGTCTATCGTTTAATTTTTGCGTCTCTCTTTTCCGCTCCTCGCGTCACGTCGAAAGTATGACAATGAGCTGACGGTTCGACAAAACCGCGCGACTTCCGCGAAATTTTGATAAAACCATCGTTCGCCACTCCTTGACTTGGTCTACTTTGAACGGTAAACCACAAATGGAGTTTACTTGATTGTCATATTAAGCGTCTGACCCAAAAAGTGTTTTGGACTTGTTTGATTGTTTTCACAATACACTGAAATTCATTGAATAAGTTACTGGCAGTTGAGTCATTAGTACTAGTGAAATATGTTTTAGCTGTCAAAAAAGTAAACAAACAAAAGTAATCGAAAAAAAATCGAATCGAAAACGGAGAAAGCATGTTTACAACACATAACTTGAGTCAATATCAGCACTAAGGTACTGAAAGGCAAAGAATTGAACAAAAATAAAAAGAGAAACGTCAGCAAACAACAACTACCCTGAAAACCTTTTTAATAACCAGTTACTAATAACGTATTTTTCTTCAGTGTCAAAAAAGTAAACAAAACCAAACAAAAAAGTGGGGAAAGTTGGTACTCAGAGAACAATGGTTTGGTGGAACTGATTTTTCTAACTGTATTGTGATCTTGCGACAAAAGTTCGGTTTTTTGGTCGAGTTATAGAAAGTGTTCCAGATATAAAAAATTGGTGTTTTTGAAAGGCTTAAATGAGTCTGAAAATGCACGGTGACGGATTAGGCTTTCAAAGGATGTTGAAAATTATTTCGTGGAAAATTGTTCGGAGCGAGAAACTCGGGTGCACGACCGGAAAAGCGATCATGCAGTAACGGTTAACGGGTATTATATAAAGGATGTGATGATTTAAACTTGCTGCTTAGTAGGTAATAGACATACCGTGACGACAAGACACTCGACCTCAGGTACCCTATCAAATAAAAGCAATTTGATAATGATGTTATATAGAGTGATGATAAAGTGATCTCCCGATGCATTTTGCGAATAGTGTTAAGATAACAGAAGATTTAAGAAAAAAGCGAATATTGTATCATGAAAAACACATTGTTCGATATAACAGACGCAATTCGAAGTTTTCTAGTAATAAACTAATTAATAGTTACTTCATCTAACTTTTGAAAGTAAACTGACCAATCATTATCTGTTGTGCAATATTGGTTCTAATATTTTTGCTGTGAGGTAGTGTTGTCATCGTGACGCAAAAAGTGGAGTACATTTCTACCAAATGAATACTTCCATCAAAATAACTTTTTAAAAATATGAAGAACGTAGTAAAGTTTTTTATTGTGTTTTCCACCATACGAGATGTTTACGTGTTTATCAATGTTGACATTGACATTTTTCTCTCATCACATCACTTTTCTATTATGCTTCCACAATACTTTGAAAAATACGAATAAAAAGGAGATAAAAAAAGTTAGGTTACCAAAGAAATTCCATACACAAATTTGCGCTTCGTATCAATAAACTTTCAGATAACATTAAAAACGTAGCATTTACAAACATTGGTGTTAGATACGGCGAAACCAAAACAACAAATTATATCGTACAAACGAGAAACGATAATTTATCGCGGATAAGGAAACCAATGCGGTTTGCGATTAATCACGTTAGGACTGCCAATTAACATATGTTACACCAACGAAATGTCGTCTTAAAATTAAATTTGGGGCTTAATATTCGCCACCGGTCAGATAAACTGACCTTTCAACGTCTTGAACGAAAATTCAAAGTCAAATTTATCGTTCAGTATTAATTGAGAAATCATTGAATTTAGTGCGTTGGATAAAACTTATAATTTATTTGAATTTCATTACCAGACTTTTGAACAAATATTTATAAAAACAACAAAGAAAACTATAAGAAATAGAAATAAATCCACGTTAGAAATACAAACAGTATAAGATGAATAAATGTAAGAGAAGATGTCACTAGACAAATGACAAAAAAATAAGAATTGCATAAATCTGACAACAAATGTAGGATTGATGCCAGATTAGAAATGCTAAGCAAACCTAAACGGTACATAAACCATAAATGTCTAACATAATTGATTAAGAATAGCTGGGAGCAGATATTGGATCCAAGGTCAGCAACACATAAACAAATTCGCTTTTTTTTAACGACAGCTCCCGTTTAGAAAACACCTACTGCCCAAACAATGGCACATACGTGGAACCTGCACAGAGGACGTAGTTTATACCGTTCGTCGCATTATTCCGGATAATGTTGTCGATCGCGATTGTCGCCATTAGCGTGCGGCAGTTTCTTTTCCTTTCAATCCACTTCGCAATCAACCTTGAATTCGACATGCGTTTTCACATAGGAGAGCCTTAAGCAATGCTGTAATTGCGACTCCATCTGCAGGAAAAGGCGGCGCAAGTGCAAAAGCGAGTTCCAATCCCGTTCCAAGTCCCAATAATCAACTTAATTCACACATTTCCACTCCAGCAAGTCTCACGCGATAATTGTATTGTAATTTCCAGCAAAATTGCATAATTAACTGCATAACGCTAGTTTTTCCTCCCCAATCTCCGGATCAACAGCTCTTCGTTATGAAACATAATAAATACGTTATTATGTATTCACGAACGTCGCACTCAAATGACTCAAAAAAACTACGCGTCAATCCAAACTCGCCAACATCCGCCATTTTTCCCTATCAATTTTTCATCGCATTATTTTCAGACTCAATGAAAACAACAATCACCCAATTGTCCGACAGATCGCGTCTGTCAAATTTTTCTTATCTCCCAGTTTTCACCCGATAACTCACTCTCTGCAACTCATCACTTCACGTGGAGATATGTTTTCATCTGTGACTCACTTGGGTGTCTGTTCGCAGTATTCCGAAGCGCACGTGTGTCTATCAAAACAAAAACAAATAAAAAAAGCGCGCGCGCGAAACCGATAGCACCGCGTTTCGGGGAGATACATTTTCTTCTCGCAACCGTTCGGTCGGCGTTTTTTCTGCGACGCACACATTGCACGTGAGCACGCTGGTGTAATAGTTTTTCGTCGAAGCGTTTGCGTAACGCCGATCAGTCTTTGCGCGGCTTTGTGCTCACGCCGACTCGGTACCTTAGAAAGTACCGCGTTTTCGTTTGGCCATTCTTCACGCTCCCATTTCGTCGCGAACGCCTGATTTGTCCTGCGGTTCAGAGGCAGTCAACTGTTTCGGTATTAACTGGATATTAGACTCGGTGCCCATGATGGCGCATAATGTTTGAAGATTATTATGGGAGGGTATTTGTTTGAAATGTTAAAATGACGCTGGGTACCTTCCCCTGGATAACGATTCCCAGCATTTTACTAGAGATACGTTCTAATTATTATGCATTCTTTTCGGAGTTTTATTATGAAACAATTATAACGTAATAAGTTTACTGTGGTGGATTCCCAGAAATAAATGGGGAATTGTTTATTTATTATAGTAGTTTTAGAAAGAAAAGTATTAAGACTCATTATTATCTAAATTATTTTCTCTAAAGTAAGCATCGAGACTTGAACCTGCGACTTTGCAGTTAGAAGTCGCGTACCTTATCTTTTGAACAGAGAGGTACATTGATGCACTACAAAAACAGGTGTCTTTCTTTAAGACGTTTTTGGTGAAAAGACATGAAAAACGTCTCAAATGAAGATGTTTTTCGATAAAAAAGATACTAGAAGTCTAAACATTTTTTTGGAAGACACTTTGTTTTGCCGTGTAACTTTGGTAGTATTTTGGTTCTTAAATGGCAGTTTAATTCTTAAAATATACAAACAATTAATAATTGTAATCAGAACTATGAATTGTTATTCAGGGTATTGAAAAATCATAGTTGTTACATGTTTACGTCTGAGTTACAAGTTTTGATTATTTGAATGTTTGAGTTGATTGGGTCGAGTTTTTTGTTAGTATTACTGATTATTCATTTATGTAAATTTAACACTGTTCTATGTGGAGTTTATGAATGTTAAATTAGTAATTTCTCAAACATATTTTCGGGACAGCGAAAATGCTATATTTTATCATTTTAGACTGATCCTAGTAATTATTATTGTGTTTCACAGTTCTCATTCAATTTTCAACGTTAAAAGAAAATCACAGCTGTGACCAATAGTTCAAACATGTACACTCAAAACTGCAGCAAAGTAAAAAAAGTTATAAAAAAATGGTTAAAAATAGCTATTTTTCAAACACACTCGGGCTTTTGATTTTTCAGTAATTTCACTTCTCATTTGGGACAACTTATTCCTTACTTAAAAAATTAAAGTTTGTATTGTCGAAATTTGTATAAATATAATTATTAATTAATTGAAATATTATCGTTGCTGTGATAATATTTCAATTCAATATTTAATTTTTTAATATTCATACTTAATATTATTTTTAAATCAATATTATCAATATTATTTTTAAATATTCATACTTGTGAAGGTGCAATAATCCTATTTCTCTCTATGAAATTGGTATTGTCGGCATAGTTCTATTAATGAGTATGATTCAATATTTAGTATTAATATAATCTTGTTATAAAGAAGAAAAATGATCTTATGTGTATTGCTGCAACATTGTCATTGCTAAATAAATGACTAAAACTGGACTTGTATAGAAAATATCATCAAAATTGTTGACGACTTTCTTAAACAATTGTTTTTTCTAATTCGTTAGTAAAACCGTTATTCGTTATAAAAGTTAAATGAAACTGGTTCCTACACTTGATTTTAAAAATATTGTCATCGAGTTGAGAAAAACTATTTTTAAATATGTGGGATGACATCCCTCGCCTTCAGCTTATGTCAAATCGCCAGTTATGCTGCTAAATTACTTTTCCCCTCTTGCATAATAAACCATTTAATAAATAACATTCCTAGAATTACACCGCAATATGTTTCAATAAGCAACAATAGTATTCTTAACAAGGGAATAAGTGAAATTGATTTTCATTAAATGATAACATTTTCTTAATTCGTTGATACAATTTGGCTTCAAAGTGTAACGTGTTTTAGATTATTGAATTTTGAAGTTGATAAGTTCTTGTAAAATTGTTCTTTTATTTTCTGTCAGTTGTAGATAAGTGAGGTAAAGTGGTTTGTAGATTAAATACGATTTAGGTCGATCTGAATAAAGGTGGTTTTTAGCTCAGCGAACTAATTTATAATTACTTTTGATAAATTGTTTACACTTTTTTAGTTAGATTTATTTTTATCTAAGCAATCTCTTTAGGATTGCAATTAATTTTAACGCTGAATAACGCTTACTAATGTCTTGAAATAATATTTCATATTTTTCTTTTTCAGATGACTCATAATATGGAACATGATCATATGGCCCACATGGGCCACACAGATCACACAAATCATGTGATGAATACATCTGAAAGTCATGCTGAAAATATGCACACCGGCATGAACCACTCAGATCATTCAGAGCACGGAATGATGATGGTATAATTTCACATTTTAAACTAACAAGATTTGTTTCTTGACATAAAATCATTATTTTGAGTTTATTTATTTATTTTGAACAATGTTTACCATTGTATGGTAAACATTGTTCAGTTATTTATTTATTGTTTCTTATTATTATTATTATTATTTTATTTTTTTTTTTATAAATGGTTGTTAGTAAAATATTCACACAATCTTCAAAATAAAATATTATTTAAAACATTTCATTAATAGAAGTGCTGGTCTTTCAGATGGTGTTTCATGCTGGCTATCATGAAACGGTGCTTTTTGACTGGTGGAAGATAAACACAATTGGAGGACTGGTGGCGTCTGTCATCGGGATTGTCATAATGGCTGCCCTTTACGAAGGACTCAAGTATTACAGGGAATACTTGTTCTGGAAAACATACAATTCCCTGCAGTACAGGAGTGTCACGGTGCCACAAGAAAAGAATGTTGTTTCATCAGAAAACAACCAAGTTGTGCAGTAAGTCGTCCTCATTCTTTTAGCTCAAACTCGAACCATCATTTTCAATTGCTTTGGTCTTGTTTCATAAAAATCACTAATTATTTAGGTTTTTCATCACAACCAATCTGAGTCACTAAACGACTTGAATTAAATTTCAACTAATGCACTTTTGTTCTGTAATTATTAACTCGTGTTACTATCGTTGAATCATTCATTAAAAATGAATTTTGTAAAACTGTGCTAAATGCAGGGACATCTGTAATAGTGCCCTCATAAATGACTTTGGTGAATAGAAATGTTTGAGAAAGATAGAAGAAAACTCGAGTAACTAAAGACAAAGAGTTTACTTAATTGTATATTTGGATTTAAGAAGAAAGGGTAGACAGAGTTGCTAATATTCTATCTTTTTCATATTCTAGTATGGTCGGTGAAGTGATCCATAAACAGCCGTAAGTAACTAGTATACGGTCGATCACTGAATGCACATGTAGTTACAGTAGTTGTTCACGCTGGTCTCGTTTGCTGGTTTATTTGTAGATAGAAGGTGGATATATTTTCATTTTTACATTATTGGCAAGCAAAAATCGATGTGATTGTTGTAAATACTTCTGCATGTGACCTTTTTACAACCTTTTCAAGCATGTTACCTCTACAGTTTTGGTGTTTTTATTTTTGTGGGAGTTTTTTATTGTCTTGTGGAAGATAGTTATCCGGAGTGAAATAGAAATGGTATTTAGACATTCAGTTTTTCGAAAGTTAATTGTGATTCAAATAATACTGATAACAATCGAGTTACAACTCAAGATACTGTTAAAGATAGAATATTATAGCTGGATAATTGAAATCTCATTGTAGCAACAATAACCACTCGTTTCTCACTTTATCATGTTCATATCCTTTCACTTATAATCTGGCTTCACCTCTGCAGCATCAAAGGGGCCATATATATTCAATTTACAATTACATAATGATAAATCAACTGTGAAATCGTGATAAGAAACGCATTGTAAATTCTTCAGTCTTTCTGATGGTCAGGTGATTTCTCAAAATCAACTAAAGAATTTTAGAGATTTGGCAGAGCACTTCAGACTTCTATAATATTATAAAATCAGGGTGGCCACGCTTCTGGAAAACCGGGAAAAGTCAGGGAATTTTACCGGTCAGGGAAAAGTCAGGGAATTTTATTACAAGTCAGGGAAAAAAGTAGCAATTTAAGAAAAATTAGAAAATATTGTA
>JABFPB010005756.1:0-12886 GCA_022817645.1 Ceratoteleas bidentatus
TTGTCTAAAGTAATTTCTATTAATTAAGTAATTTCTTTTAGTTAAGTAATTATGTTATCAGTTACGTCATCCGTTGTAATCGGTTGGCGCAACTGCATATTCGATTTTATCATGGCGCAACTGCATACTAAAGAAGTCTCCTTGAAAAAGGCCGCCAAGTACCTTACTGCAAAGCTAATGAGAAAAGTACTTTTGGTTTTGGTTTTCCGTTTGCTTTTGTCATAGTGCATTCAAGTTTGATATTAAAGATATTACAAATAATTTTTACGTACTTGAGCCCACCTGTTATATCACAACCTTGAAAATCATTTACCATTAAATTGAAATTTGTTAATTTATGATAACATTTTACAACTAATAATTTATTATGCTATGTGTTGTTATATAATTTTGTTGTTTATAATGTCCATTAGAATATTTTTAATTTTACATTTCAGTTTTGGTTAATGAGCATCCATATTTTGTAAGCGATTAATCATTTTTGTATTTGGCCTGAAATTTTCAGTTACACTGAAAGTTCTGAGTTTAATATGTATGCCGGGATAATTAGTGCGTAGAATAAACTGTCTAGCGGATAAAATGTATTGGGGATAAAATATATGTAGGATAAATTAACTTCAGGATACAATGTTTGGAGGGATAATTTATACAAGGGATAAAATATATACTGGGATAATTTGTGCATAGGATAAAATATTTGGAGGATAAGAATTGGGGATAAAAATGTGTGTAGGATAAACTGACTGTAGGATAAAGTGTTCTCTGGGATATAATTTGTGCGAGAGATAAAAAGTGTGCCAAGATAATTTGTGCATAGGGTAAAATGTTTGGCAGATAAAAAGCATTAGGAAAGAATGTGTACGATAAACCTACTCATATTTTATCTCCCAAATTACGTTACACGATTCTTTTTTTGTAATATAATTCTAAATTTGAAGAATTTCTAATTGAAGAATTTGAAGAATTTCTAATTGGTTTTAAATTACGTAACTTAAAATTACGTAAACAAGTACTGGAATATTCAAGATTCCTTTATTGTTTGTATAGAAGAGATAATTAAATGTTATGTATTTTTATATTAAGTTTCAGGTACACAGAACTGAATTTCATTTTAATGTACAAATTCTGGAGGTTTTATGTAACAATTTTTCTCGGTGTATAACACATAGAAGAGATAATTAAAGATAGAAGAGATAATTAAATTTTATGTATTTTTAAATTAATTTTCAAGTACACAGAACTGAATTTCATTTTAATGTACAAATACTGGAGGTTTTATGTAACAATTATTCTCATATAACAGATATAATATAATGCTTTAGGTATGTCTGAAGCACACAAATCTTATCCGTGTATAATTATAATTTTCATTGGAAGTAATTACTTAACACGTTCCCAGTATAGTGGTTTGTGCGATTATTTTTTATATACACTGTCTGAAGAAGTTTTTGCAAACGGGCGAATTAACTGTATGCAAAGATAATTAAATACATACTGTTATGTTATGAACATCGAATCCGAAATGATATTCTTAACATTTGTACGATATAAACAATTGTTTATATCGTATATTGTTTCAAAATAATATGTTTAATGGTGAATATAACAACGTACTTGAGCCCCTGTTTTATATCAGAACCTAATGACTAGGAAATAATTAGGAATTTTCATGTTTTTCATCAAAATCACATAAAAAAATGAATATGTATAATGTGTATGATATACAAATTATAAACACATTATTCATTTTTTCACCGTCGGTTCGTTTCGGGGTACGTCGGTTTTCGCATTAGTAAGATACAATAGAAAAGTTATTATAGCTATCCCGGACGAAATGACAGTAATATAATATTATCTACAAACTGTGAACAATTTTCGGTTTATTAAATGCCGTTTGTATTTGAAAGATTTACGATTCTCTACTTGTTCAAAAGCAGTTTATCATTGGAAAATCTTGTAATGAGCGTCGCCTAATTGGTATGACGCATTTTTGTTTCTCAAAACCTTAGTAGGGAATCCCCTAATCCTTTTGAGTCTCACTTAGTGTTTGGTGTAGGGATTATGAGTAATAGCAGGCCCTGAGTCCCCCACCAAAGTCCCCGACCGAGGTGGGGGACTCAGGTACGGGAATATGAGTGTATATATACCCATGTCTTTAAAACTACATTCAGTATATTTTCATAAACGAATCTATTCGTTTATGAAAATTGTGTTGTGTGCCAAGTGAGAGTGTGTGCCGTTGTGTGCCGAATTCCGAACCATGGGCTACCCTGGAAAAGTAGTGGGAATCAACGGTTTCCACAACGGGAGAACAACAGATGAAGTGTTCTTCTATACTGGCGGTAAGTACAAAACTATTTTTATAAATAAATTAAAATATTTTTTAAAATAGACAAACAAAATAGGCAATCGATTGAAAAAAAATTCGATTACGATTTTTCGTAATCTACTCACGAAATTTCGTAACCCAATTTCGTAACTTTTGTCCACTCGCATTGTAAATAATTGCCAAACTCGCCCCCTTTCCCCTTCAATCTACCCTCGAAACGTCGCACGAACCGGAAAACCCCGCGCAAAGTCTCCTCAGGCGCAGTGCGTGCGAAGGTGGCGCCACCAGTCCCTTCACAACAATCGGCCCGTGTTGCGCGCAGCGCGTCAAACAAATTGGATCTATTATGACGCGTGCCGTCGTTCGGGCAGTTTTCACGCAAGTGCGGGAAAGCGCGGTTTTTCGCCGCGGGGACATGTGAATTTTCGCGCCAATTCTCGAGCGCCCATGTTGACGCGCGAACGTGGCCACCGCAATAACGACACGCTCGCGTCGCAGGCCAAAACAAAGCGCCTTTCCAGAAGTGGCCGTCAAATGCGCTGAGCCAAACGCCGCGTTCCGAAGCGACATGGATTACTCCGTGTTGGGCCATTACGACCCCGCGGCAGACGCGGTGATAGCTCCGCCCGAGCACGAATTGATTTGTAAGTCTTTCCGACAAAATGTGCACACCTGTTTCCCAATTTTCCGCGGGACAATGCATCCTGTGGATCCCTGGATTTCGGGGTAATTCTGTTTCGGGGTTTCGATAGGGGAAAAAGGATGACCTTGCAATTTAAAGGAACGATGGCGTTTTTGTCGCGAAATCCGGTTTCGAGAGGCGGACACAATTGTGGCGAGAATCGTTTATCGATCGGACTTACCTAATGAGTGGTTTTACCTAACCTCAACTGCGAGTTTGACAAATGCGGATTTTGTGCATGTGAGGGGTGCGAAAGGGTAAATGGGGAAGGGATGGGGGATTGGAGTGAAAAGGGGGAGGGGATGGGTTTTGAGGTTACGGTTTGGAGTCAGGTGACGGATAATGGAGGTTTGTTTGTGTTTCGCGGAAAAGTAAACATCGGGACTCGGTATCATTGAAATCAACATGTTTTTCTTGAGACGAAATGTATGATTGAGCAATAAGAATTGAATAAATTGAGTTAAACGATATCGGCGGCTCGTTTGTTTGCAGATTGTAGCATTGGGGATCCAGATGATTGAGTGTTATGATGTATTTTTAATTCAGTTAAAAGTTAATGTTTCATATTTTCGTGATAAGGAGTTGGTCTGTTATTTAGGTTTCAGTTTATTGATTATTATTTAAAATTTACTGGAGCGGTAATGTTTTGCACCCCCCCCCCCCTTTAGTTTGCTTCAAATAAGGAAGGTGCAACCAAAATAGCTGAAAACTCTAATTTTCATCAGAACATTTTGATATTTTAGCATTTTATTTCTTTTACTCAAGATAAAGAGTAAATTGTTATTAAACTCACAATAATGTCTTCTCCTTTTTTAAATAAAAATAGGTCAGTTGTGGTCTATTTTTTGGTATTTTCTATGTAAAATATTGTAATTTGTTAATAAACAAATTAATGGAAAATTCCGTCTTTAAAAAGAAATACAAATTGATCTTTAAAATGGAAAACCTCCATTAAAAGGATAAGGATGACAATGCTTTGAAAGGGAAAACCTCATTAAAAGCCCATTATTGAAGATAAGAGCCCTTTGTTTTAATACAATGGTTTTAGGTGTCATGTATCATTTCAATTTTAACAAACAGATTGATTAACAACTGGGAAATTGGTGTATTACCTGTTTTATTTACCTTGGGAAAACCAATAGATGTTGGGATTTTTTTCTGAACCAAAATTTTGAAGCATTTTTTTACTTTAATTATTTTTTTTAATAAGGATCAAAATGTTGAATGGTATAATTGAAAAAAAGAAAAAAAAACGATCGTTGAGGAGCAAAAAAGGACAAAGAGATAATATTTAAGAAACTGAAAAAGTTTTATAATGAATAGTTTGCCATGATCAATTACTTTGACCGAAGATTGATCTTTGTTGTGCTTAATGTTCTAACGTTGATTTTGATTCTCAGTTATAATAATAATGATCTATTAAGAATGCTGCCATGAGAAGAAATTTGCTTGTTCAATTACAGTATGCAATATATTTTAACAGTTTGGCAATAAGTTGATCAGTATTAAATAAAAGTATTACTAATTCTACAAATATTCACTTTGTATATTAAATATGTAGTTCCAATGATATCAATGAATCAATTATTTGACATATGATTTTACATAATTATTTCTTACGAAAAATTAGTATATTATTATAGTCTGTGTATATTTTTTGTAATAGAAAAAGTTTTTCGACCAATGTAGCAGACAATAACTTTTATTATAGAGCCATTAATTTTACGTTTCGGCCATTTGAAGTTGGCCCTCTTCAAAACTATTACATATGGAATTCTTTCATTTAGCATAGAAGGCCTAGAAGGTCTTCATGTCATGTTAGATTCCGAAATGAGCGGTGTGACAATGCCTTTTATAGTTTGACTTAATTTTACTGTAATTATGTGCGTAAACATTAATGTTGTTAATGATGACTGATTAAAGCTTACAGTAATTATATTGTTATAATGGGGAATGTTATGATAATTAATGAGGTTTTAGTATTTGGTCATAGATTTTTAGTTTTTCTGTGTCACATTGCCTGCCCCAGGTTCAGAGTTCAAACAGTTTCAGACTAAAAAATCTCTAGCCTGAAATAGTATGAAAAATTCATCTGAACGTTTGAGTCCAATTCAATTTTTTGTACTATTTTACTGCTGAAAAAAACCTGATTTAGCCATCGTTCAACTCTCAGACTATTTCAGACTGTTTCAGGCTAATCATTTTGTAGCTTGAAATAGTCAGATCGTTGAACGATGGCTAAATCGGGTTCTTTCACCAGTAAAATAGTATGAAAAATTGAGTTTGGACTCAAATTTTCAGATGTATTTTTCAGACTATTTCAGGCTAGAAATTTTTTAGTCTGAAACTGTCTGAACTTTGAACCAGGGCAGACAATGTGACACAGAAAAATTAAATAAAATCTACAACAAAATACTAAAACCTCATTAATTATCATAACATTCCCCATTATGACAATATCATTATTATAAGCTTTAACAACATCAATGTTTACGCACATAATTGCAGTAACATTAAGTCAAACTATAAAAGGCATTGACGCAAAACTCATTTTGGAAACTAACATGACATGAAGACCTTTTAGGTCTTCACCTACACTAGATCAAAGAATTCCATATGTAATAGTTTTGAAGAGGGCCAACTTCAAATGGCCGAAACGTAAAATTAATGACTCTATAATAAAAATTATTGTCTGCTAAATTGGTCGAAAAACTTTATTCTATTACAAAAAAATATATAATTGATTCATGTTTAATATAACCATTATTCCTATTGATTAACTTTTATACTTTTTACATCTTAAACATATCTTTTCATTAACCAGAAATTTTTCTGAAACAAACCAAGACACAATGGAAATTTAGTGTAAGAATTTAACTAATCACTCTTAACTTTTGATTTTCATTTTTGACTGAGATGTTACTATTTCTAAAATTTCAAGAATATACAGAAAACTATTTATTTTTCCACAAATAATATATTTCAACTAAGTCATAATTGTTTGTCTATTGATATTTCAGGGGAGGAACCAAACTACGACTTATCAGGAGAAGGTTTCGTGCCGGTCACCGAACATTTTGATGAAGAGTATGCAGGGGCTGAATTCCAGGAAACGAGAACATTGCTCGCAGATGGAGGCGACCGATTTGGTGTTTCTACCGTCACCTTTGATACTATTGAAGAACTTATGTGGATGGGAAATCAAGGGGTATGTTGCAATTCAACATTTGTCTGCCTCATTTAAAAAAATTGCATTATTGAAAAGTTGACATTTTTTTTCAATTATTAATACATTTTACATTGTAATTTTCAGGGTCACGTTACATCTTACTATGGGTCTGGTTTACAAAAGTATACATCCTTTCAAGTACATGCTTCGCAAGAAATACGTCACATTCATCCTGTGGATGAGGGGATATTAATTTTAACGCAAAGTATGCTACGATTTCAACTACGTCGTGGGATACCTATTTTTACACACAAGTGAGTGTTACTACTTTTCACACTTTAAATAATTACATAAATCCAGATGTAGAATATCGCCATTTGTGTAACTCTAATTTTAGAAATTTTGTCTGACTTCCAAAGTAAGTATCAATTTTGGCACCCATTTAAATTTGTCGGAGTTCACTATTTGTACTGCAAATCATTAATCAGATGTCAGAAAATTGAAGTTCTAATGTAAATTTATAGTCAAATTTGAACTTTATAGAAACACTAAAAACCGAGTTACAGTTATGATTTACCGTTTATCTTATTACTGGCGAAAATCGAATTAATTTTTGCAATTAATTCCACTAATTCACAAATGCCCTTCTTATTTAATTCCAGCTCAGCAAACATGGTTGACATGCAGTGCATGCTTCAAATAGCTCCCACTAGACTGTTGATGGGGGGTCATCAGGATAAAATCATCGAGTTCGACCTAACAACTGGAAAAGAAACTGGATTGGTATGTGATGATTCTCAAAAACATCGAAATATATTTTGATTGTTGCAGACATCTATTCCTGTAAAATTTGTAGAAAATATAAATTGTTTATCTAATTAAATATATCCCATTTAATATTGTAAGTAATACATGACTACATAACTTATACAGGTAAATGTTGATGAAAATGGATGTGCAATCTTGCGTCAACACAGCAGATTCATCTGTGCCGGAAACCCAGCAGGACGAATAGATCTTAGGGATCCCAATTCACTGTCTGTAGAACATTCGATTGATACTCATAGCGGATCTCTAAGTGACTTTGATGTGCAAGGAAATTACCTTGTTACCTGCGGATTCAGCAACAGGTATTATTTCAATTAAAATATTCAATTATATCACTATTAATTATATTATACATTACTAATTTATAAATTCAATCAATTTTACAATCATAATAAATTTACAACCTAAATAAAAACTAATATATGATTAGAGAATAGAGGATTCAATATTAAATCTTTATATTATCTTTTCTATACATTTATCTGCAATTAGGTGACTGTCTCTTGTGACAATGAATTATCATTAAATAATCATATTTTGATAAAACATCTAGTAAAATGTTTAATGTAAAGTAATTATTTCAGTCGCCAGGGCCTTACCGTAGATCGGTTTCTAATGGCCTATGATTTGCGTCAAATGCGGGCCTTAACTCCAGTAACAACAATGGTTTATCCATTTTTGCTGAAATTCTTACCCAGCTATTCAAGTCGTGTAGCTGTTGTTTCGCCAATGGGCCAACTGCAGCTGTTTGACACTATTTACGCAAATGTCCAGCCTTCCATGACGTGTTTGTACCAAGTATGTTAATTATGCATTTAAAATTATTACGATTAATGCAATACAGGTGAACAGTTAATGACAATAATCTTTTTTTTTTTACTTTTTGTGAAGGTTGCTACAGGAGGTGCAGCTGTGCTTTCGTTTGATGTCTCTCCAACATCGCAGTGTCTTTGTTTTGGAGATGCTGCTGGATCACTTCATCTGATGTCCACAAACACTCCTGAACCTCAATTCAACACTTTCTCCAGGTTGTTATTTAATTTAATTTAAACAATAATTATTAAACAATAATTATATTAATAATTCAGCCACAAAACAGTTTGGATATCTTGATGAGTTATTTGCGGATTATATGCAAATTCATATTTTAAACAAAATTCAAAATTCATTTTTAATATACATTTAATATATAAATTTAGCAAAATATAAAATTTGCTAAATTAAAAATTAATATTTTAAATCAGTTTTATATTATCTGCAGTCTAATTATCTATCATTACAGTTCAGTTTATCTATATTCAAAATTAATGTTTCGTGTATGTGATTTTCAGACCAACGGAATTTGCTGATCCAGTTGAAACATTGCAACCAATACCATTTGATGACAATGAAACACCCCTCAGTGTAATACCTATGATCTACACTCCTGGTCAGCCCCTGCTTAGTGATTGGCCAGAAGAATATCTCAAAAAAGTATACAGGTGTGAAAAGTAACAAAAATCCAAACCATTCAGCACTTCGTTATTCAAATCCCAAATTAAACTAAATTTTGTCATTTTCGTTGTCTTTTACAGAAAAACGCCTCCCGTAGATCCCGAAATTTTGCGAACAATGAAAATGCAGGGAACAATCGGTTACGCTCCCAACCCACAAGGGACCCGCAGAAATCAAGTGAGGAAACAATATTCACCCACTCTTCTACAGTGTTTGCCTCCAAACCTGTATAATTTGTCATAAGCGCCAAACTCGGCTATTAAAATCAGTACATGAAAATTAGATTGCATGATTGTTGAACGGTTCGTTATTCGAATCTTTTGTATTTCGTCAAACGAAAATCCAACGTTCGATCTGCTAAACGCGTTTGCCTCAAATGTCTAGGAGGCCTTTAAAATCGATTGAGACTGATAACGAGAATCTGAAACTTTGTGATAATATATTTTCGTAAACTAGTCACGGCTAAGATAAATGATTGAAATATTGAAAACGTGACATAAAACGTACGCTTAATGAAACGTATCACAGTGGCATTATATTCCAGCATATTCATATTGACTCTGTTTTTTGTTCCACAATATTTCGATATGAGGCGAATTTTGCCAAGAATTAAGAAGTACTATAGATTTTTTTCTGCGTGATTTGAATTATAGATTTTTTTTTGCCAAAGAGTCTAAACGATCGTGATATTAATGTAAGGGCGACTAATCGATCCAAAGACACAAAATTCATCTTCAGAGATATTTCTTCAAGATAGAAATAGACAAAAAATTCTTTTGTTAATCGTCATTAGGATCGATTAATCTGAAAGTTACGAAACGAAAGCATTGAGTAGTCTTAGATACATTAATCGCGGCATGTTTGTGTAACCTGAGTTGTATTTGAATTGAAGAAATAAATAATTGAAACTCAATTCAACTCTTGTCGAATTTTCATAAGTTCAAAGCGACCCCCAAGCGTGCATGTACCGACTTGGAAAATTTGAGTTTTGGCTCAAATTCGCGGGTTCTGTAGGTATTATTTATTTTTGACGTAATCTCTCAGACAGTTGCGTTGGTTACCGGGTATTTTATAATTTATAAGCTACCGTGAAACATTTTTTTGTTGGGAACAAAAAAAAATAAATAATACCTCTTTTACAGATTCCATACAATCTGGAAAAACGACGTGGCGTAGTAACTAAACTATTCGCGGGAGATGCACGCTCGAAAAACGACGACGGAAACCACGTGCACTTGCCGAAACGTTATCGTAAAATTGAGGTGAAATATTCCCGACTGGGCTACGATGAGTTCGACTTCGACCAGTACAACCGGACGAGTTTTTGCGGACTGGAGGCCACACTTCCCAATAGTTACTGCAACGCCATGCTTCAAGTAAGGATTTACGAAATGAATTAAAGAGGGTTTTAATTAAATTAGAACAATTAAATCTTGATTAAATTCAAATTATTTTTTGTAATCGATTATTTAAATCATCGCTCATTTTCTTCATTTCTTTTAAATGTTATGTTTCATACGATAGTTTTTTTTTGTCAAGTTTAATTTCATATTTGAGTTTCCGGTCACTCAATTTAAATTATTTTTCATTAATTTTAATTTTCGTAAATTTTCAGCTTTTGTTTTAAATCAGATAAACCATTTAATTTTGTTTTACTTTTCTTCAAAGTAATCATGATTTTTTTCCAACCCTGGCATAAAACAATATCAAAAAAGTCTCGAATAATTTAACAAGTTCACTGAACTAATTATAACTTTCAGATGCTGTACTACAGTGAACCAGTGAGAACCGCGTTGTTGTCTCACTCATGCCAAAAAGAGTTCTGTCTGTCATGTGAACTGAGTTTCCTGTTTCACATGCTAGATACTTCTCGAGGTTGGCCGTGTCAAGCTGCTAACTTCCTTCGAGCATTTCGTACTGTTCCCGAGGCTGCACGTCTCGGTCTCATTCTGAGCGATTTGCATCCCGAAGCAAAGCGGAAGATCAGCTTAGTTGGACTGATACAAGTAAGTATCTAATTTCATCAACATATTTCTGAATTGGTTTTTTGTGATTCAGCGATTTAAAATGAAAATCATTATTTTGCAGAGCTGGAATCGATTCATTCTGTACCAGATGCATTACGATATTCTGGAAACGAAAAAGCGCCAACTGGAGGAAGAAGAGACAGCGCGACAAAAGTCCGGTCAAAACCAAAAGCATTTCGTTTACAACGAACAACACTTTCCCACAATTTTACTAGGTTCGCGGTATAGAGTACAGGAGGAGGAAAAGAAAAAGAGACGGAAACAAGAAGAGGATGGTAAATATATGTGGATCACATCGAAAGGTAAACACAATTTAAGCGTGATCCCCCCTCTGCGCACTTTTTGTTTATTTTTCTATTTATCCACAGCGAAGCTTTTTATTATTTTTTATTATTTTTTAATCGAGGAGTCGTATCCCGAGACATTGGTGCAAAAGAAGGCTAAGTTCAGTTTTTTCTTAATTTTAAAACTCCTTTTCAAAAAAAAGTTTTTTTTTTAATTATGAGTTAAATCACTTGACTTTCGAAATCGACATGGACCAATTCCGTCAGTAGAGATACGACTCTGAATGCAAGGCTGCAGCAACTTATCCGAAGAAAAACAAGTGGAATATGGACGATACGTGAGCATACAATTTGGAGTAAATGGCAACCACACTTTGTGGAGATAGCGACAAATCGAGTTCCAAGGAACTTGTATTTCTAAGGATATTGCGACGAGAGCTTTTTTTCTTTGGTTTTTTCTTTTCGAATGTTTAGCGCTTTTCCTGACTTTATTCACTGCTCATAAGCTTGACTTATTTTTTGCTTTATAGCTATTTCTTATATGTTAGCAATCCTTTAGAATGTGTTTTCTGTTGAGCAAATTAATCTACATGTGAATAATTTGATACATTTTGAACAAATTTTCTAACTACTAACAATGAGAGTAATTAAGTAGGACCTTCGATACATCGGTCAACATCGCCCATCCCTACTCAGCTGCGAGTTGTTGACAGTGTATTGTTTGTTGGCTAATGGTTTAGATGGGAACAGTTGAGTTCCTGGGACCATACAATCACTACTACTACTAGTGTATTGTTTGAAAATGTGTGTTTTGAAGTTTGACATTCGTCGAAGACGTCAAAGTGAGTCAGATGAGTCATTTGTGCGTATTTGTAACGTGCTTATGTATTTAATTGGAAATTTGTCGGTTAACTTGGAATACGTATTGAATTTATTTACAATTTGTTTGAAATTTGTAGGTGCAAAGAGAAGAAGCAATGTCGGACAGCGAGAAACCGAAAGTTGTGTTCAAAAAGACTTCGCGCAAGCAACTGCGGCAACGCAAAGTGTCTGATGATGAGAGCGGTAATGATGAGGAGCTGCGAAATTCGATCAAAGATAAAATTGAGGAAACCAAGATGCTGCAGAAGCTGCGGCAACGGACCAATGGGATCAACGCTATTTGTTTGGCGCTCGGGGAAAAAGTGTCTGAGGAAGTTCTGAAAGTTACGGTAAATAAATCGAGGAATTTTTTCGTTTTTTCAATAAAATGGCAGAATGGTTCAATTTTGTATTAAATTTTTATGATTAGAAATCTATCCAATGATGTATACAAATTTGAAAAGTATGATTTTTTACAATCATACTTTTATTTTATTAAAAGTATGATTTTTTTGTACACAGTTGTACAATTTTTACAAAATAACAATACGCTGAGAGAAATTCTAAGTGTTTATCACGTGAAACAAGTGCACACTACAATCACGTGAAATCTGCCGGACAATCGTTCCAAGCCCACGGGATAATCCGGTAGGAAAGGTGCAACACTATTATGCGCACTGCGAATCCGAAGTTGAGGCTTCGAACCCACCGGATTAATCTGTGAGTTTGGAGCGATTGTCCGGTGGATCTCACGTGATTGTTACTATTCACGTGAAACAAGTGTACACTTGTTTCATGTGAATAAAACGTGGATTGCTATGCTTTAATCACTTACAATTTCTCTCAGTGTTTTTAATTAAATGAATTAAATAATGGTAACTTTCTGTTTAATATTTAATTCTTTGACTCATAGAAGCAGAAAATAAAGTACTTTGAATTTTAAATAACTGAACATTTTTTAATTTCCTCATGAAATTAATACCAAAACATTTTCTTCTAAAAATTGTATTAAATTGGCCTAAAATTACTATTTACAATTTGTAAAATATATGATTTCATTTGCAGGATGATCCATTTAAAGTAAAAACTGGAGGAATGGTGTGCATGGCTGCACTGAAAAATGCAAAACTGAAACCAGAAGATTCATGACACTGGTATTGGAACGCAATTTAACGCAGAAACAAATAAAAGAGATGAAGATGAAGAAATGTT
>JABFPB010005757.1:0-12880 GCA_022817645.1 Ceratoteleas bidentatus
CTTCTCCCACCAGTAGAGTACGATACTTTTCCTTACGAGTGCGTGGGAGAAGTAGGCACTTCTCCCGCACGAGTAAGGAAAAACTATCTTAATTATCGGACCATTCACGATAGTTTAGATAAAAGTAAATAATTATCGCCACTATGTCCTATAATCGTTTGTTTTAACGAATTTTGCCCACTAACTAAAATTTGATATATTAATTAAGGGAGGTTCTTACGGAGTCTGAAGGGAGGGGAGAGACAAGGGGGAAGGAAATGTCCGAAATTCAAAAGTTTTAAAATAATTAGTCTAATGCTTAATGTCCAATCGTTAATAGTCCGATTTTATATTTTTCCAAAAAAGAATTGTCCAAACCCGGATTTGTCCCAAAATTCAAATTAGCGATCAGTAGTTTGCCAAAATGCTCAATTTTTTCATTTTATATCAAATTAATAATATTTTTCCAATTTTGCAATTATTATTCAAAATGTTAAAAATGTTAAAATTTTTCAATATTTGTCAAAATTTTCAATAATTTGTCAAAATTTTCAATATTTGTCAAAATTTTCAAAATTTCTAAAAATTTTCTGAATTTACACAATTTTCAGGATTTGTCAAGTTTTCAAAATGTTCAGAATTGTCAAATTATCAAAATTTTCAAAATTTATCAAACTTTTCAAAATTTATCAAATTATTCAAAATTTTCAAAATTTATCAAATTTTCGAAATTTATCAAATTATTCAAATTTTTCAATTTATATTAAATTAATACAATTTTTCAAAATTTTGCAAATTATTCAAATTTTTCAATTTATATCAAATTAATAAAATTTTTCATAATTTGCAAATTATTCAAAATGTAAAAAATGTCCAATTTCTTCAAAAATTTTCTAAATTTCTCAATTACAAAATTTCTTCATTATCAAAATTTCTCAATTACAAAATTTCTCCAATTTTCGAAATTTCTCAAATTTTCAATATTTCTGAATATTAAAAAATGTCTAAATATCTTCGCACTTTTCTTATGAAAATCTGGTTTCGGTTAAATTGGCTTAATTTTTTATATTTGAAAGGAATAAAATATTTAAAAAATGAGCCAATTTATCCGAAACCGACTTACACAAGAAAAGTGCGGCATTCTTCCTCCGATTTTTAAAATTTATTAAATTTGAGAAATTTTGAAAATTGTAGGAATTTTGCAAATTAGAGAAATTTTAAAAATCGGAGACATTTTGAAAATCGGGGAAAATTTGAAATATGAACATTTTGAAAATTGAAGATATTTAGAAAAATTTGAGAAATTTTAAAAATGGTAGAAATGTTAAAAATGTTGAAAATTGGAGAAATGTTGAAAATTTGATAAATTGTGAAAATTAGATAAATTTTGAAGATTTGAAAATTTGAGAAATTTTGAAAATTTGAGATATTTTGAAAATTTAAGAATATTTGAAATTTAGAGAAATTTTGAAAATTGGAGAAATTTTGAAAATTGGAGAAGTGTTGAATAATCGAGAAATTGTGGAAATTAGATAAATTGTAAAAATTAGATATATTTTATAGATTTTATATATTTTGGAATTGTGATAAATTTTGAAAATTTTGGAATTTGTGAGAATTTGAGAAATTTTGAAAATTGGAGAAATTTTGAAAACTGGAGACATTTTGAAAAATGGGTAAATTTTGAAAATTGGAGAAATTTTGAAAATTTCGGAAATTAAAAAATTAAATTAAAAAAACTGGCGCGCGTTAGCGCGCCGGTTTCTGAACGCAACTATGATGCATACATTTCATTAGGGTCGAGTTCAGAAAGAGGCGCGCAAACGCGCGTCAGTTTCCAGAATAGAATCTCTGGGTTCGTTTTCAGTTCGTTATGGCCGAAAACGAACCGAAAACGAACGTTCGTTTATGGTTCTCAGATCCGCAAGGGTTTTCACAGACATTCGGCTATGACAAGCAAAGATTCGCTGCCGTACAAAATAATACTGGTTCGGAATAGAAATTCTATAAAATGTTTTTTTAATAGAAAAATCTATGAAAAAACATATTGATTTATGTTCAAATGTACTATCATAGACTTTCACATATATTCACCTACACGGAAAGAAAAATCGACTCATTATCACTTGACTGTGTGCCAAGCAATAATCTCTTAACTTTTTTAACTGAAAATCGGTTAAATTTAACTGATTATTGGATACTGGTGGGACATCGTTTAGTTCCTTGGCGCGCACCGGATAATCCGGTGCGCGACGACTAATCATCCGATACGCACGCGACAACCTATACTCCGGTGTCCGCGCATCTTTTTATCCGTATACTTTAAGGGATAAACAGTTGCATATTATACTATTATAACGTAAAGGTGTTTATAGGATAAAACGTTAAACGAATACAGATTATAGCTCAAATTTTAACCTATAAATAGTTAACACTTCTTTAACTTATTATCCCTTAATGTATTAACGGATATTCAGTCGATTTTTCTTTCCGTGTACCTACAGAAAATCGTGCTGGCACAACACAACTTTTCTCTCAGTGTACGCGGCGGAAAATTCGATTTCTCTCTCGTTCCTTCCATAACTCGGCTTCACGTAGTTCCGGAAGTTCACTCGTTTCGAAATACGAATTTTCCTTCCTAGTGGTGAAGTGTACTATTTTCCCATACGTGTCCCGAAAACGTCAAATTTCATACTTCGAAAACGGGAAGAAAGTTGACATTTGCCGGAGAAGTTTGCCAGGAGCCAAACGGCTCTTGGTCTCCCGGCTGTAGTCCCTCATTTCTCGGTTAGAAATATGACGTTTTTAGGAAAAATACCGTGTGAGACTTGGAAGGAAAGCTAATGAACTCCGACGACTGTTTTCTGACCTCGTATCGCCTCAGGCTAAAAATCCACTCGTCGAAAATCATTAACTGTCCTCCCCAGTTGCACAATTATTCTGAGAGATGAAAGTTGTACTATTTTATCTCTCGGGCACGAAAGTATGCACTTTGCTCCCTAATTTTAGGGAGCAAAGACGAGTTTTATCCTTAGGGAGTAAAGTTTAGTACCTAGCACCGGAAGAGTTAAGAAAAAAAAGGAGAAAAAATGAAAGAGACGAATGAAGAGAACAGAAGAACCACGATATGTAAAAATAACCATTTATTACAGTAGATCCTGTACTGAGTCCCGTATTTCTAACCTTCTTTACATATGTATTCCTTAAGAGAAAAAAGGACAGAGATACGGGACTGATTACAGGTTTCACTGTATAATATGTAAAATCAAAATGTAGTGTAATCTTGTATGTTAGATTAAGCATTTTTTTCAAATATGACAATAATATTTTTGGACATATTTTGTAATTAAAACTATGTTTACCTGCAATCTAAATTGGCCCTTCCCCTGAAAAATTCTACGTCGCATTTCACCTGAACTTGTGATGCATGTGAATAGTGCAATGGTTGACCAGGGCAACGCCTGTATATCATGCTATAATCAGCGGTAGGT
Organism: Ceratoteleas bidentatus; assembly: GCA_022817645.1. Lineage (NCBI taxonomy): Eukaryota > Metazoa > Arthropoda > Insecta > Hymenoptera > Scelionidae > Ceratoteleas > Ceratoteleas bidentatus. The sequence goes on from JABFPB010005757.1 coordinate 3,471, forward strand.
CAAGATGTGCGCGAGCGCGATGGCACGGCTCCTGCAGCCTGCAGCCCAGGGCAGTGCAACAGCGAGATTGTGTGCACCGACACACGCTTCGCCACTCCCCTGCCGCCTAGATATCTGGGGTCGAACCGAAAGCTTCGTTTTCACGTGCAGCTTAGCGTTGTTAAACCGCAACGACAATTTTCGCTGAACCACTATTGTTCCCAAAAAAACTACGTATAGAATTTAGTTATGTAAAGAAACTTTCTCCTTTTGAAATATTCAAACAACTATTTTGAATTGCACATTATGCGTCGACACATCAAAGAATATATGTATAAAGATATATGGTTAAAAAAAACTTTTTTTTGTGTAATGGACAAACATTTTATCGATGATGATTCTGTTTCAAAATTTAGCCGAACCATCGTAGAAATAAATTCTGAGATTTACCAACTATTTTTCTGTATAGATGATCGAATATTGTACACTTCCCTACAAATGATAATGGTTATTAAGGAACAATACAGTTCCTTAACGACAACCCTGACAATCAAATATATCGCCAGTATGCTTCCCTGGGGAGAACTTTAGTGGTATAATATTTCGTCAATATTCTTCCACGAGTGAACTGACGAAACACAGAATATCTAGACTCAAAGGTTCACTGTATATTGGCATTTTAATACAATTCATTGTGTAAACTTGATCGAAAAATATTTAATATCTCACGAACAACATTTGATCGTAATCAGCCTGAGATACGTCAGAATAATATATTTGTCAGCGAGCAGAAGCAATTATACAATATTGAAGTTATCAAATGCAATAATATTTGAAATATTTCGAAGAGTATTCTTAAAGCGAAGACATTATTATTTAAATCTAATAGCTATTAGTAATCTAATAGTTACAACGTTTAGACTTCGTCAATTAAAAGTGAAATGTATCTTACGCGACGTTTCCAAGATGAAATAAGTAGTTATGCAGTCTTCAATACATATTGTTTAAATACACTGGTAAAAAAATTCAAAACGTGAGCAAATTCGTGAAATTTTCTAACCGCCGAAACCCTGCGAATTTTCTGTTAATTTGGACGAAGTGTCGAGGGGAAAACATTTAATGCGCCTACTTTAAGATAATACATGCGATCTTTTTTAGAAGAGAAAAACTTCTACCTTTGACGATACAGAGCTAAAAAAATACGTGGACTCGATTCACCTTTCAGGAGAAAAACAGGAATATTCTATGAATATTTCTCAAATAGTATAGAATACTAGTGAAAATTAGTCAAACTAGCTTAGACCTTTATCGATGCAAAAACGCGGCAATCAATATCGACTCTTTAACCGACCAATCATGTTGCGATTTTTTCGCGCCAATATAAAAGAAAACTGTATTATGTGCTGGCATAACACGACTTTTCTCTTAGTAAACAACTTTCGCAATCCCTCAATATGAATTAGCATCCTCTAATACCGCGCCGAATATAGTTTGGTAATGACTCACTCCAGCTATTCCTACTCGTTTACGTCACGCGTTTTTAATCCGTTCAAGCACATATTGGCTTGAGGGTTTAATTTAAATTAGATACTTTGGAATGATTACGAAGAGCCATAATTGCTTGCTACATAATTGGTCGTATATCGCTCGCAAATTTCCCTCTAGATGCCCATTTTATTAACTCAGTTTCAATAATGACACGCACTCATTTCAATGCCAACACCGTGAGAAAAATTGCTTCATATTTAACTGCATTATACTAAATAAATCGGGGATAGAGTTTCAGTTTTTAGTAGAAACGCGAATATATTTTTTCTTTTATTCTAAAATTATAGTAAAAGTTTGTAGAAAAAAATGTAGTCATTTTTTTAGAACAATCCTTTAGATGACTTTGAGATGTAACTGCATTTCTATGTATTGATGGCCGGAAAAAAACGATCATCAAATTAGCTAAATTTGAATGTGTAGACGTTTGTGTATAATCGTAAGAATTTATTTTTAATCTAGAACAGCATATTTATTTGATTTAAAAAATTGAATATAATAGAATCCTTTCCTCCCTTTATTTAAAATGGTAAATACTGATGCTCAAATCAAAATAAAATAATTTTCAAGAACACATAGACTGCAAATGCAGGTTCATCTAAACCTGTTGTCAGATTCTCACGATGCATGTTAGGAAAACTTGTTTGGCTAAATCAAGTATACAGTTTACTTGTACACATAAAAGCCAAACAGTTTACCTGATTTTGTAAATATAACGTAGCAACATAATCTGTTGAAGATAAAATAATGTTAGCTTTTTGTTTTTTATTATGTTTCAGCTAAAAATAATTGTACAAATTAACTTATTTGTAAAATTGTAAGTATCAAAAACAAAATATAATAAAGTCATTGATTTTTCATTGTTAACTTTTAAACAATTAACTTTCGAAACCAGCGTACTTTAAGATATGTTTAAACTATTTCTCTTCTAGTTTGTGGGTGTAAAATAACAGGAACTTCGAAATCGAGTTACTCGACAGAACGAAGGGGAATTAGAAAAGTTTCGTTGTACCTTACAATTAGGATGCTGTTCCCAATGATAGAACAGACATTGGAGTAATTTTCAGCTGTATTTGCACGTCTTTTCCCGGAACTGAATAAGTGATGCGCGCTTCTAGTTTACTTTCCCGATCAACCGATTGCTGTTTTTGTCAGCTGTTGCTAATAAATTATTATTTACACAAATGTACCTTTCAGTGAATTTAATTATTTTGCTCTTTCTATAGTTATGATTTTTCATATTTGCAGAAGAAATACAATTTATTTGTCCTTATTAAATATGGAACGAATAGTAAAAACATGACATTATAAAATATCGTAAATATATATGAAAGTACAAAAAAATGATCCGCTTTCTTTTTATAAAATACTGGATAAACGTTGAGAAAAATATATTGGAATTTGTTATCACTTACCTTACCATAGTATTACATCGGATGGTCCTTGAGTAATGATGATATAAATAACGCACATCGTGACAATAAATAATTCCTACGCACACTGAGAAAAATCCGTGTGAAATTACACCGACTATCGGTGGCATCAAAAAACCAAGGTTTAGTGGTGTGATATTACGCTTCAACAGGAAAATATACACATGCCAAGTAAATTTACTCGGATTGGGTAATTACCTAACCTCCATCACTGTCAACAGGCTTATCACAGCTGTTGGTAGCAGTGTGTACTTTTACGGTGCTCATGTAATATCACACCGTATTGTCGTATTCGGTTACACGAATTACATAATATTCAACTGAATTTGTAAAATTGTTCAGAAAATACGTACAATCACACTTAATATATCGTGAAATATTTTTTACATCCGCAGTAGCGTAATATTCAAGTGATCAATGGTGTAAAACCTGTGTAATTTTACAAGGCTTATTTTCAGTGTATACTTTTCTGATAAAGAAATAATAACGCGTCAAAGATAAAAATTTATAAATAAAAATGATAACGGCAAACCTACTTTCTTTGCAACTTTTCCGACTGATCGTCGTGTTGAGACTATTTCATGTACTGTCAAGCTTGAAAATCATCGCGGTTGCAAAAAATGTAATTGTTTATTGACCAGCTACACGGAAAAAATATTGGTGCAGCAGCTACTCCAAACACCAGTACAGTCACTACCCGTTCGACTGTTGCAGTCACTGCAACAAACAGGAGCAGCCGATACCTCAAAGTCTCGCATATGCTGCATGCGTCATAATGGTTTGATTCTGTGGTGCAGCCGCTGCACCACACTGGCGCGCCGACCGCTCCAATGTAGCATAGCGGCTGCTCCAGTCAACAAGATTAACATATGCCCTCTACCTGCGTTAGCCTCTGTACCAACTTTTTATCGGTGTACTTGCTTTCAGTTTTCCCTGAAAAATATCTAAGGACCTATAAATGAGACCGGTTAAATCTAATTTTGATTTTTCTTATATCAACCAAAATTTCATGAAAACGCATCGTTTAGATTTTTTTATTAAAAAATGTATCAAAATGTATAAAATGTAATTCAATAATTAAATTAAAAAGAACCTGATTTTCAATTACTGAAAAGGATTCGTTATGCCCACAAAATTAGATATGAAATAAACGTGCGTTAACCGGAATAGCCCTTTACCCTTTTTATTAGTTTTATTTTCCACGCATCAGCGATGAAACCAATAATTGGCTTTGTAAATACATTCCTACCACAGCAGATGTAACCCCAGCCCTATTTCATTACATCAACAACCTTCATTAATTATGACATTGATAATCGCTGTAACAAGCCAAAAATAAAGACAATTTATCTCACTAATACCAGGTCTATTTATCCTGTTAACAGTTATGCAATAACTAAGAAAAAAGCGTGGGGAAGCGATTGGACAGTAGAATGATGAATTACTTCAAAAACATGCTTGCAAGATACAAATAGAAAAGTAACAAAAAGAAAATTACCCAATTATTTATCTTGCAGGAGACAAGCTGGTAAACATAAATTTGGAGTAATGAAAAATATTAATTTTTTAAGGCTGAATCAAAGACGTGATTACCGATATTTGCAGTTTTGTAAATATTTCTGTTAACCCTTTCACCCGCAACGGGACGCTGAGTATCTACCTATGTTTATTTACTGTTTCAAGGATCTCATTCACGAAAAACTACGTTTTACGAGGTATTTGGGTTCGCTGAGCACGAATCTGAGCTCAGATTTTAACCCTTAATCCTGTAACCTAAAAAAATCACGTATCCCTAGAATGTTGGTCTGTGAAACCGCTATGCTGTATTAAGTATATTTAACAACAATTTATCAAGAAATTTCGTGTTATAATCAATTATGGTTTGACCATTAAAAAGCATTGTTAAATAAACATTTTTATAATTATTTATTTGTAAATGCTTACATAACAATCTCAGTAAGTAAGGTCTGAATCTCTCTTACGCACAAAGTTATAGCGAAAATATGGTTAAGGGTTAAAATTCAAAGTGGCCGATACAATATGGCAGACCAAAATTGTTTAAATTAAATTTAAATGTTCATTTTCCCTCAAATTCAATATGTAGGTTGCTAAACATGAATCCAACTTCGTTAATTTTTTTCAAATACTATGTGTAGAAAACAGCTTTTAATTTTTTATCTGCTATTTTGGATCCATCATTTTGAATTTTGAAAATCCAGGCTCAGATTGTTGTTTTTAAAAAGTGAGATTGCCTATTACAGTATATTCTTCTAAAACTGAGGCATTTCATTCAATTTGCATTTAATAGCGGAAATTTCCTAAATCTAAACGAACTTTAACACGCTAACAAATTATGCGAAAAAAGACATTAAAACCTGACAAAATCCAATATACTTTCAATATAGAAATCTTCAAATGTAAAATGCAAAACAAACGGAAAGCTCTCAATTTTATATAAAAAATCTCTTTATTTATAAATAAACGCTGCTTTTTAGTATGCAATAATCTACGAACACCATCCATCTTTGTTTTCATAACATCAAAACAAAAGCTATATGCGAAGCCATTTCAGTTTATTATGACCGCCATCTAGGCTCCTTGTTATTTGTGGAAAGAATTAGATTAACGAATTAAAATAGTTTGAATTAACAAATAGAACTGTCTTTTTTCACTTTACATCGGGAAACCAAAAACGCAAAAAAGCGAAACCCTAAACGCGACGTACAGAGTTACGGTTTCAATCTGCAACCAAAAAACGCGAACATTAAAATAAACGCATGAAATTTTGTTTTGACAGAAGATGTTTAGGGCACTATATTTCCAAACACCAGAAATGAAGAGTGCCTTGAATTTGGGGCCAGGAATATAATTTATTAAGGGTACTTATAAGCTTCCAAACATAAATTGCACACTTATGCTGATCATTATTGACTATGGAGATGATAAAACGCGATCTATAGTTGCTGATCCATTGAAATCAGAAAATGCATACGTATTGGACTGATTTTTAACACATTAAAAACGCAACGAAAACACGTATGAGAAAATAATTAATATAATGGCCGATGGAGACATCAACTGGAGGCCGTATTACTCAGCGTTTCCCCTAATGGCAAGTAATTATTATTACTCCTATCATGCTAAATGGAGTAAAGATTACTATACAAATTATTAGCAACCAGAATCTAAAGCGCCAAAACAAGTGCTTCAACACTTTGGCATGATTTTATGATTTTAAAGGATGGATGCAGTAGGCTTTATGCAAAGCATGAACTTCGCTAATAACCCCAACAACAGGTGGGAATTTTTTAATGGAAAAGTTAAGGGGATAGCCAAGTTTCCAGGGCAAAAAAACTGTTATTTTCAAACATGCACAGCACGGAACAGAATTAATATTTTGGTATGAGTTAAAAAACACTTTATTCTACAATAAGGAAAAAACATGACGATGTTTATTTCACTGTTGCTGTATTTCTATAAAATGGCTCCAAAATGAAGATCCTCCAAAAAGGTCTCTCCAGGGATTGCTGCGTGTAAAATGAGTAAAAACTTTTCTCTACACTAGAAAAACAGGTGTCTCATTGGCATTTCATTTTGATACATTTCGTGTCTACTATATCAAAGTGTTTCAAAATGAGACACTTGTTTTTGTAGTGAACTAAAAGCTGTTCAGATTTTTTTTCTTTTTCAAAATTAACAAATTATAACATTAAAAAAAATTTGTCTTTTTTATTGAAAGTATCGGCGAAAATGTTGATAACATTTTTTTTAAGTAAACATCGAACATTTAGATCGACAGTCTACAGGAAGTCTTATATACTATCGGCAAAAATATCCATTGTTCAAAAAGATTGAGAATTGTTTGAGTTATTACCGGAGTCAAGAAGAAAAAGCATGTTTCAAGAAAACGAGCGTTAAAGTTTTATACCAACAATTTTTGGGATTATCTGAAGATAATCACAGCTGTGGTGAGATTATCAAGGAACTTACTTAGCCATGAACTGTTTAAATGACTTTGTTGATTCGTTGTGCAAACATTGAAGACCTTTGTTGTTCGACCTGTTAATGCGCATAGCTCATTTCAAAAAATGAATCGGACCTATTTTCTTAATCCAAAAAACTGGGCTACCCCATTAAACAAGCCGTTCCAAAGCAGTCGCCTTTTAAATTTCATAAATGCTTTTTTAAATATTTGTATAATTGCTAAAACAATTACGGAATCTTTAAACTCTTTCAACTTGAACTCTACAGGAAAATGTTTTTTTTTTATTCAAAAGGGTTTACCATATATTTTTCCGGAAATAGAATTATCCCGTCATATTACATTTCATCGAGAAAATGCAACAAAAGATGAGTTTTGCAGGCAAAGTCCCTAATTCCTTTGAAGCTTTTGACTTGGCTTCCATTTTTGCGTTTCTTAGTTGCAGATTAAAGGGTTAAGCTGAAAATAGATAGTTCTTTGTTTTTTTACGTTTATATTTTTGATATTATCATTTTCTATATTAGTAACATACAAACATTACCGCTGATTCTGTATATACATATATTGTAAAGGGATATTCCCGTTTAATAATAATAATAATAATAATAATAATAATAATAATAATAATAACAACATTTTGCCATGGTAGGTCGACATTTTGACAGGAAGTTTAGCGTAATGTCTCAAACGCTAAACTCCTTCCCTCCGCTCTGGCGTGTTTACGATCTCACTTCCCACAACACTCATAACCATAACATCGCGCGGCTCGCCCTGCAAAGTCAACACACTGTTGACATACACCGTCGGCGCTACGTACCTGTTGAAGACGCCGGCGAAGGTGATGCGTGGCTCGGGAGAGATACGTCCGCGGTGGTTCGTCGGCGGCACTTTGAGTAAATCACACGAGGAGAGGTGGTGGCGGTAATCGCGGCAGTTGAGGCTGTAAGTGCCAGCGCGGTCCTCGTCGCCGCCTTTGATCGACTGTCTTCGGTCATTCGCGCTCCCGGCACCCCCGCCCCCCTCAGACAAATGCCGCACGAGCGGTCGTCTCATCGCGCGGAACCGCCAATTTTCACAGCTGAAACATTTTTTAAGGTGTTGCAAATTGTTTATATTGCACTTTTCATAGCGGCACCGAAACCTTTAATTCCTCATTATTTTAATGGTTTTGAAAAAAAAATGTTAAATCGAATTCCGCACTTTTTAATTCTTTTTATGGAAGTGCCAGCTTTCAAAAATCTTTGTTTTCATGTTTTGAAAAATTCGAATGTGAAATTTAGCACTGTTTTCTATACCGACACCGGAACCGTTAATTTGTACAACTGAAAGGATTTTTGGAGGTTTTGAAAAATGTAAAACCCTCAAAACACAAAATTTTGCAAACTCAGTTGTTTAGTTTTCAAAATATAGAAAAGTCGAAAAATTGAAAATTTGACATGTCGAATTTCGCACTTGGTTAATCCGTTTGCTTGCACCGGAAGTTGTTCTTTATAGCGGTTTCGGTTGCACTGTTTACCGGAACTGCGCGCTGACAAAGTTATCGGTCGAGCGGCGCGGATCGCGCCCGGCCACGAGTTCCCGCGCAACTGATGCGAGCGTTTCGAAAATGATAACTGATTACGGCGGCGCGCGGCTGATCGTGCGCGGAGAGGCTTTCACCCTGCGAAATGGCGATCCTCCGGACGCGCAAGGAGAGATGGCAGTATCGGGCCGAGCGGTATTGTCGCAGAACCTACCGACGTCGATAAGGAAGGCAGCCCGCGCTGGCTGAACAGAGGTTATTAGAATGTCGGTTAGAAGAGTTCGCGTTGATCGTAAAGAGAGCAGAAATCAAAGAAAAGTAATGAATTTTCGTGATTTATCGATTTTTTTATTTTGGTTGTGAAATGTTTTGTTAACCAAATATCTACGGGGTGACCCATTTTAATTAATCCACTGGAATATCTCGATAAATAAATATCGTACAAAAAAATATTCCGATCAAAAATTTGATGGTTTTGCGGAGGTCCTATCAAATTTGTTTCTCCCTCAGCCTTCATGGGGTGGGATATTTTTCGCCAAAAATAAAGTATGTTTTATCCGCGAAACATTTTTTGAATTCGTAGTAGATGGCGCTGTAGTCGCAAAAATGAAAAAGTTCCGCGTAAATCTGAAAAAACGGGGTTTACGGGAACCTTGTTCCTCTTAATTTATGTTAAAAAAGTAAGAAAATTTTACTTCTAGAATTATCTTAAATTCCTGGTAGATGGCGGTATAATCGTCAGTACACTCTAAAAACAATCCTCTGATAATTAGATGATTATTCTTATAATTAGATGCAAAAATGGCGCAGACAATCGGTGAGTATCGGTGATATTCTTTAAATGGCCATTCAGCTGGAGTAAATTTTAACGTTAAATTGAGTCGTTGGGTGCAATAATGGCTTAAAGGCACTTAGGTCGTTTTTTCGGAGAACATGATTTTTGGATGGT
>JABFPB010005758.1:0-12877 GCA_022817645.1 Ceratoteleas bidentatus
ATCTGAAAGAGCTTGTGAATTCAGGCACAATAAATATCATCGATCATGTCAATTTAACGGTCCGATTAATTGGACTCGAACGTTCACATGTCCCAAAATCTTGTCTACGATTATTACGCGTCGAAAGATGACCCAACGAAAATCACACTCAGTATTCCGTTATTCATTTAGAGCAATCCTCTACCAAGTGAGATATTCATCAGGCTAGAATTCAGCCAGGGCGATTTTAGATAAAACTACAGGCCGGGCGATTTTTCAATTATTCCGCTGAAATTTTAAAGGTTTTTGGCGCTAATGAAAATTGGAAAAGGAAATATAGCTTGCGTTGTACGCCAGTGTGTAATAAAGTAGATTGATGATGATCAAATAATTCAGCAAGCGTAATAATTAATGGCGCAGAGACATTCAGCCTAATATAGTTTATTATTGATTCTTCAGTGAAGAGACTCTGCGAGCAAGGCATTTTTTAGCGAGCCCGCGGATTTCTCTTGACGGTTGCAGACCGTTGAAAATCGGATTCCCAAGGACTAAATAATCCAGCGAAGGTCGCGAGAGCGCCTTGGACTCTTCTTTGGAACTAAGGATAAAGTAGTAAAGTTACAAAGAAAGCGCCCTCCGCGGAAGCTTTAAGTAACACGGACGGGACCCAGAAGCTCTCTTGGTATACGTTCCACTTGCTTCACCTTCGTTTTTCAAACTTTTCCCTAAGATAAGCGCGAGGAACTATCTTTCATCTTTCTATTGCCAATAGTAAATTAAATAAATTCGACATTGAAAAGTGTTATCACTCTCGTACTTTTTACGATAACTCAGTTATGCAGAATAGATTTTTTTCATTGCTTGAAATGGATTCCTGTTCGCGATAATTCGACAGAAGACAAATTTTTTCAAATTAGTTAAGTGCTCTTGGTTACACTGACAGAAAGGTTTGCTAATATTTAAGTTCACCTTCAGAAATAATACTATATAAATTTCTATAACAATTTGTACCATATTGTTTTGGAAAAGTATTCTTAAATTTTTTATCACGCTTGATATATAGTACAAACCTTACAATTGGTCAATTTGGAAGGGAACTTAAGAAAAGCGTAGGCCCGATTCTATATATTGATCGATGAGCCATTGAACATTCCTGCAATTGCGAAGGCCAATTTGATACACCCAATCAAAAAAATATTGACTACCATAACAAAGTCTCATGCGTGCAGTAAGTTTGCGCAAGTGGAATGGCAATCTCGAATTCCCTCGTTGCTTCATAAGTTATAAAATCTTCCGTATAAACTTTTTAAATTTCACATCTCCGTACATCCTCAAGTTTCAACTTTCTTATCATACATACACAGACAGTCATCCAAAGTTGAGCATCGTTAATGCACCGAAGCAAAGCATGCACTTGAAGTGCGCCTGACCGAAGCGTTTTGTGCAAAATTTTTAACAAGGTGCCACACCATGGTCTAACATATGGTACAATTCATCATTTAATTATAATGAGTCAACTCTATATCTCGCAATATGGAACCGCGCTGAACCGGCGCCAAGTCTTTATAATTAATTGTCAATTAGCGCAATTTGCACAATGCACGAATGCAGCAACGGTATAATTTCGCCCCGAAATCTCCCGAGGTTTCGACAAATAGGCTAATATAAATCGGACGAAGAATCCGTAATCCTGAGTCAGCTGAGTCGGGAGCTCGATTTTTAGCTCCTTCGTGAAATTAAAGTTTCTACATTTAGACACGTGCACGGTCTACAAGACCTCGTCTGACATCGCACTCTTCGAATCACTGTGCCCCGCTGTTGAGCTTAGCTCGTACAGCAGCTGCTGCTAAAGGTTAAGTAGTTTCAGTGAGTTCCGAGCTCGGAAAAGCACGAGTGCCTATGTATAACTTGACCAATTTTCTTTTCTCGTCACGCTGATTGCTTCGCCGATCTCCTCGCTGTCTTTGCTCGCGAATTCTCGTCCGTTCATTGCGCCGATTCGACGTTTAAGCGCGATTTGATTACCAACTTGGCATCCTTTGGAACAATTCGCGTGACAATTTCGGTGTCAAAGTGAAAGCCGCGCGCGACGAAAATGAAACGCTGTCGCTAAATACTGCAAGTCTCGACGAGAAAATTAAATTTTAACGCGTTACGGGCCGGTCCAACTTTTTCGCTGGCGTTTATTTGCGCAAAAAGTTAAAAACCTTTTAAAGTTTTTTTAAAGCTCGTCCGTCTATACGAGCTTAATCGTAAAAAGTGCGAATTGTTTCCCGGCAATTGGTCTTACTTTGCCAGTTTCAAACTAAAGAACTTGGCGATGCGAATTTTCGAGAAGAAAGACACGTGTATCTTTTGTGCGTCTCCGTCTATTTGTGTATTCAGTGTGTAAAAAGGCGTCAGGAGAAAGTTAAAGAGGAAATGAGACAGGTGCGAGCGCGGAGTAATGAATAAAGACACTCGCGAAAAAAGGGGAAACAGGAAAACAAAATCGCGAACGAAATAAAAGACGCTTGGGAAGCCGAATGACGCTACGTTGCAGATTGCATTTCGTCTTATTCCTCATTTCGCTCGCATTGTTGCAACGTTTTTCGTTCTTTTTTAAAGACAAGTAATGCTATGCATCATATTTCTTTTGACGCAAAAGATTCTTTTGATTCACATTTGGTCGCATCATTAACGAAAAAGTACAATCACCGAGCTTACGCAGCGGCGAAATCAAATATATTTGCTCAAAGACCTAGACGAAATTCTTTACCAGCAAACGTATTTGTACGTTTCCGCGTTGTTTTTGCTCCTGTTGGCCTTTTTTCGCACAATCCCATGTTCGTCGGCCTCCCAGTTGGCCGTGGTAATTATGTTTCTATCATTATCGTAAATTCTGTTTCGGTAATGCCGAAGGGGACGCAAAGGGGATGTATAAAATGCAATAATATTATTGCTGCGGAATAACGACGGGGACGTCTATTTACATTTTTCTTTGATGGCCATAAGAATCGCTGAATGAATAGCTTAGTTATTTCCGTCCGTTTTATAACAATATTAGCTTTACTTCCCAAGTACGAAGGTGTTTGAATTCGCGGATGTGCGAATGCATTTAATTAATTCCGCCTCTACTTCTGCACAGTTATTTTCGAACAGCGCACCTCGACGCGCCATTTTTCTTAATACATGTTTTCGTTATATCGCTCGTACAAAAACTGCACGGTAACGGCATTATCCCGTAACGACGCTCCGAAATCGAGTGCTCGAAAGACTGGCCAATACTTTTCATTCTGCTTCATGTTTTATTCGACACTGCGACTGCGACGCCACGTTGTGGATTGTGAACGTGTGCTATTGCCAACATACGTCTCATTTTTCTCCATAGCAATTTTCTAAAGTGCGCTACACATTATACGGTAGGTTAATGCCGTGTAAATCGTCCCTCCGTTCGTAACAATTCCACGCGCGACTGTCACGTAAACTGCTTCGGGATCGCCTCGGATCGGTTCGCAATGGGAGAAAACAAGTGGACAACTATATTTAAAGACGCCCTAAAAACCGCGATATTCCCGACGACGCGCGTTTGTTTTTCTTCAAACTACGAGACACGCGTAGTTGACTGCAACGCCGTTGCTTGTTGTCGATTCAAATTATCTTTGTGCAATTATTCTTCACGCCTTCGCTGCTGTTTGCACGCGCGCGTTTACTTGAGCAGAAAGTTATGTACTTTTTTGTGAATTGCGCAAACATTTTTTCCACTCGCAAGATTGGCGTTTTACTTTTCCAGGCGAAACGCCGAAGTAAAAACGTTTGCGTACTTCTGATTTGCATAATTTCGCGTAATTGAAATAAAAGTGTGTCGGGGAAGGGTGCTTTGATGCAATTTCAACGTTGAAGTTAATAAGGTATTAAAGGTCACACACAGTGAATTATTACGAAGCAATCTTATGAATGCCTCGGCAATATTTAGTTAAGCTCTCGAGGCTCTGTACGATGTTTCGGGGATTAATTTATGATTGTCTCTAGTGATAGTTTCAGCTTAGCTTAGGCTAATTTTCGCAATTTAGTGGACAAACGACGGCTAATTCGCGGTAAGGACTTTCGCATTGTTATATCTGTGGAAAGTCAATAAAGACGTTTTATTCGAGACAAACCTTGTTACACTAAAAAAAAATATTCTTAAAATAGCTGTGAAGGTCATACAAAATGATTGTATCAAAATTATAGTCATTAAGTTTTTAGAAGGTAAAGAATTTTACTTGCAATTATGATTTTTAGAGTACATTACTTCCTGAAAGTTAATTAATTTAAATTAATTAACACATATTAAAGGAAAGGAAATTAATTTAACAGAAATTCGCAATGAACATGAAAAAAAGTCCATGAATTGCATGATCATGAAATATCAAATACAATAATACCTGTATCTTAACTCAATCATTAATAACACGTATAACTTTCAAACCCTTGATCAATACTGCAAACAACCACATCGGATTTGATTTGAAGTAACAGGTCTCCGAATAACATTGCAACTACTTTAACGTCCAGATTTGCAATTCCGAAAACCCAGTGTCAATAGAATGCTCGAAAGCGTTAATTACTCTAAACAATTCCCACACAGCAATTCGCTCCCTTTTGCCAACTTATCCCATCCCTCCTTTCACTCAACAATTTCTTCGTCCCAAAACCACCTGGTATTTTTTACCGCCAGAATATGGCTCATAATTGAATCAAGATGAAAGTCTCGGTGGCAAACAGCGTGAAAACCAGTTAATGACGTTGCGCTTGCAATCGACGTAGCCGCAACTATCATTAAGCATTTCATTTGCATAACCGTGCGGCGTCTTTGACGCGGTTTTCGCAAGTTGACATAGCCCCTGGGATTCCTTAGCGCGGCTTCATTAGGCATTAAAGATGCGAGGCAACGAGCCGAGTGTAACATAACCGATCACCGATATAAACTCGCTCGCGAATATGTGAAATTGGGCGTTTTCGTCTGGTTTGTCTTTGTCTTAGAGTTGCGGCGCTCTCGGGCGTAACCGTACCGTAAAGCAAGATTGCGCCCTCCGGTGCTGTCCTGGCTCTCCGGCTACGTACGGTGGCGTGTACGCCCAACCCGCTTACTTCATCACAATACCCATACAAGCAGTGGCGCGCGTATTCCCCATCTGCTTACATAAGCACATTAGAAGAAAGAAGAGGACTGCAGAAAAGTGAACATGCTCGTGCCAGACATGCTTTTCTACATTTTTAATGCGCGTTTGGGGAGAACAAGTAAATACACTTCTCGTTCGGAATGCTTTTGTGTGTAAGGCAAATATGTTTTTTCTTTCTATTAATACAATATTTATTCCGCGCAAATGTTCCTCGAGTGCGATTGTTACGTAAGAGTTATTTAAACACGACGGGAAAGGCAAGTGTCTTGCGTATTTGACCTGTCTCGAGGCGCACGCCAGTTATTTGAAGATTCGAGTTAATGAAATAAATGTCGCGCGAGGAGATGTTTAAAATGCAGTTTTGGAGATTGGATGCGTTTCGGGAAGGGAAACGTTGTTACGAGATTAGGATGGCATATCGCAATTTTTGGAAGATAGAAATGGAAGGTTGAAATAGATACGTTTCCATATCATGGGTTCTGATAGGTTCGTATCTAGTTTCGTAAACGGTTTTGATGGAAACATTTGGTTAACCCCATAAGAACGGATGTTGCAATATCGCAACATTTCACGAAATCACTGTTTCGATTGCGAAATATTTCGTGACCGATTTTTAGGTAAGAAATGTTACACTGTAGTGATGCATTGATTTTAATATTAATGAATTAGAGCGTGTACCAATATATATTTACGTACATAACAGTGGAATGATTTTTATTGTAATTGTATATACTTTCAGGTTTTCTGCCATAGCAATTTACTTTACTAAAGCAGTGAGTCGTCATCAAAAGAGTTAACCAAATTAAAGTTTTAGATCCTATTTCAATTTCTGTTCAGAATCTAAATATTGTATTGTCTTTTGTTTGCCTCCAAGTAATTTGTCAAGTAATTTTGTGGAAAACAAAATTACTGGCGTTCATGAAAACATTTTCTCATTATTTAATTAACCTTATATTATTAGAATATATTATTAAAAAGAACATTAATTTTGTCTTTGTTTAAGTTAAAACAAATTTAAAATATTTTATGAAAATACCTCATTATAATTGCAAGTAACTTTCCGTTATTCACGCCAAAACTTTAATGTGGTTACTCGCGTCGGAACATGTATTAAAAATCGTACGTTTTTTAAATCGCAGTTATATAAAATTGTATAAATACACACATATATAACGTGTTATTTCTAATATCTATTTGTATTAGAAAAATCATTTTTACTTCAAAAACGATCGCCCGTGTAACTAGTACACGACCCGATATCGGAATGTAAATCAAAATTTGTCATTCAAAGTAACGAAATTGATAATGATTTATTTATTTATTCACAATTACCTGTAACCTAATTATCTCATATTACATTATATTTTATTATGCATTTTTTAAATATTGCATACACAGTCACGAGTATATATATATAGCCTTCGCCCTGCAAACAGAACTCCTATCTATTAATCGTCGGCTCCATTGTCGAGATTTTGGGTCGCGCGAAATTCAACATGCCTAGCTTGGATCTTCTATGCTGAAACGTTAAATCGCGCGTATGGAGTACCAATGCTTGCTTCGTGTGTGCGTTAGCTTCTATATATATATTCGTATGAGACTAGAGCGTACGTTCGTTATATACAATAATACGCGATGGTCAAGTGCACGTTGGTCTATCGATACGTGCCTTTATGAAATCAGTTTCTCAAGCATGAATGCTCGTTGCAAATTTTTATAGTAAAATCGTTTAAGTTATTAATTTTGCAAACGAATGCATAAAATAGTATAAAGATGTAGTGTGTTCCTCTCAGATTTTGGTCAATATAAGATCGAAATCGATCGAAATCAGATCTAATCCGGCCGCATTAGATGCTTTTTTACAGTTTTTATATGGTTTAACATAAAGGATTCATTAAGTAGTTGCATTAACCCTTTAATGGCCCAAAGCCACGAATCGCCACGAAATTACATAGCAATTCGTGGCGTTCGGCCGTTAAAAGGTTAATTAGAGTAGGCTTTAATAGCTAATAAGAGAGAAAGCTCGGTCCTTCACTCCTAAAAATATCTTTCTGATCAGGATTGGATCCTTTTGAATGAAAGCAAAATCCTCTTAACAATTTCGCAAAAACATTTTGCTTTGGTCCCAAAAGAGAGTAACTTTAAAATTCATATTTTCGAATGAATGCTAGATTAACTGTAAAAAATGGTCATCTTACATTAAGATATATTCCGATAAAGTCATCCAAGTACCGAAACAATACTGACGGTTAGATGATTCGTATTTCCATAACCTCACTTCCGATCATGGTAGCCAAAACCCGTTTACAGTAACTGGAATTCCTCTCACGCAATATTTGATCGGATTTTCTGGATACGGTTTCCGGATTCTGCCTACGGTAACGGGATATTTTTAGAGTGTTCTTTTCAGTTAAAATGAACATAATGAATTCTATGTTGACTCTTCATAGATAATTGGAGGACGTAGATTTTCCGGAGATCTCCAAACATTTACTGGGATATTCTCCGTGGAATCTCCGATTTCGAGAACGGTGATATAACGGTCGTTAATGAGCTGTTTTAATTAATTTCATTTATACTGTTATATATTGTAAATAAATAAATATAATACATTAATTTTAACCTCAAAATATGTAACATTTCCGGTCAAATGAAATGCGCGGGAATTGGCAATGTCGATTTAAATAATTATCATGTAATGCAATATTTATAACATTATAATTTAAACTGAAAAAATGCGCTTCTTGTAAATTCTAAGTTAAATAATTAATTCTCGGTGAAAAAAGACGAACTTTTTTTGGTAAAATAGATATCCTTTTTCCGTGAAAAATAATATTTTTTATTGTTCAGACAAATAGTTTTCCTTTTAAAAAAACTGATTTTCATTGAAACATACTGTTGATTTGAAAAAGGGTACTTTTTGGTACGAAGTAATATATTTGAAACAAAAAGACAGTCTTTTCAATCAAATAAAATATTTCTAAGAGTGTTTAAGTCACTTTGGATACAGCTCTATCGATTGTCGTTGGCTGACTGTTCTTTACTTTAATGCTTCCTATTGATTACTTCAGTTAAGGACTTAGACAATAAGTTACAGAATAAGTTACAGAACCTTGCTGACGAATTGAGTCTTAAAGAACTGAAATTTGAGTGTACATCCCATTATAATTGATGTCATCTAAAAAGTTCTCTGTTGTAAAATATGCTTCATTAATTAAAAACACTACTCCGTGTTACATCCTTTTACTACCTAGACATAGTGAACGCAAGTCTGTAGCGTAAGTTAACATATTCATAATATGTTAAACACATACAAGGTATACATCAAAATGTTGAACTCGAGTCTGCTAATGCACCGTTTTTTGAAGCATTGAAATAGCTCTCGCAAAACTTTGGATGAAATAGAACTGTTTGGACAAAGTCATAAATGAAAAATCAAGCTAACTAAATAGGTTTCGGCTGAGTCAGTTTCCGCGCCAGCGTAAAGTTGAAAGGAGCGAAGCGGATGTTAGACACGTTTTACGAATTAGCGAGATATAAAAGATTTGTGCATCGCGTTTATAATTGCAGTTTTATACGTACATTACGGTCCGGCAATATATATAATGTCTTTCTACAAAGCACTAGCGCAAAACGGGTTTATACGTATTATCTCATCACGCTCGGAAACTACATGCTCGAGGTTGAGGTTTAGGCAGTGTAGGATAATAACGCATAATTCAGTTCCCTCTCCCATATACTACATTATCCATATTGTATACCCCGAGGTTTATAACACGAAAGTATGGAACGAAGTTAGTTTCGGGACTGGCTGATCACTGCCGGAAAAATGGAATATGTGCAGATAACTACCCAACCACTGATACGAATTAACGTGCAACATTTGCTTCTTGTACATTTAGCTGTATAAAGGCTCGCGGGCGTATGTATAAATAAGAGTTATTTAAGTTTATAAACGGAGGACTTGTACGGATTGCTCGACTAACTTAGTTTCAATTTAAAGTTGTAACAAGGCGAAACTATTCCCTGTCTTTTAGGCGTTCAATAATCCTGGAGAAGTGTTCCAAACGTCTGTTTATGTTAATCCGCATGTGCTCCGACAGAATTGCGTCTCGTCGTTTAATCATACTTCCTGTCCATAAATTATGTGTTTCAGAAGTATGAGTAATCAATGAAACACACGAAACGATGAAAACGGATTGTAATTAAGGCAAATTCGTGCGCCAACTGTTACGACGCATCATGTAACCCGGTTTATTTTGAACAAAAATTCAAATAATCCTGATAAAGCCACATATGGCGCGTATTTGCGGGAAAGGTCGTTGCAGCTCATTTTATTGGGAAGCTTTTTCTTTTATTGCCGCGATCACTCCTGCAAAATATCTGGCGGAAGACAGCCACTAGTGGCGGACTCGACCGTACGAAGTCCGCACGAAAAAACTTGGGCAAAAAATTCAATTTATCATTGGTCGCGCGACGATTTGTTTGCGTATTCGGGAGCTGCGTATTATCGAATAACTGAAAGGACAATAATTGTTGGCGGACACTGTTCTTTTGGAAATAGATTTCGAGTGACTGACGGAAGAGGTGCTCTTGTCTAGGTGAAGAATTTGACAGATCTTTTTATTTTGCGTCAAAGTACTCTTCAGCAACGCTTAAACATGTTATTCAAGTGTTATATTGATAGCCATTGTTTAATGATATTTTAATGGTATAAAAGTATCAGCTTTAAATTTGAACTATGATTCGAATTTCAATTCATTAAATTCTATTGTCTACATAGAATATGTCAATATTCGATTAAGTCAAAGTTGATGCTAAATGAATGTAATATACTTACATGTTAGTATGAGATTCCCCAGTTTATTTCTGCAAATATAGTTTAGTTAAGTTATGGTCATATTTCAAACGTTGAATTCGTTAATTAGGCCATTAACCCACTCATCCCTTCGTAGAGGATTATTTATGCACGTTATTTTAGTAAACTAAATCTCAGAACGCATTGCGCACGAATTACACGGGCTTAATATTTTCGAAATATGATTTGCATTTGTTGACACTAACAACTTTTCGCTTGTGTGTATTAGTTGTTGCCATAATTTTCAGGATTCTAACTCGTTACAGGGTTCGTATAGCGGCGCTTGTATAATTATGCTTACAACACTTCTCTCTCCAAGAAGTATTTAGGTTTTGATGAAGAATTGTAGTTTTAATGGCAATATATACTTAATGGGATATAAAATAATAATTTAAATGTAATGTCATTTCGTGTCTTCAGTTGTGTCCAAAATTATCAAAATCCCATCGGAAATATTGAGAAAGATTTAAATCCAAATGAAGAGCAGTTTGTTAATGTTGGTAGTTTAGAAATGTTTAATTTGCTGCCAATTTTATTCGTATTAATGTATGCGAAAATATTTTCTGTTGTCTTTATTTTATACATCGTTCAATAAAAATGCTTGGTTTTTGGGTGCGAGTTCGAAATTGTATAAACAGCGGTTATTTTCAGAATGCTTTCAGAGCTTATTAACTTATTTATAATGTCAAATACAGCATGGCGTGTAACTTTATTGCAACGTGGATGTACGTTTTGACGTGCAAAACATAACGACGAAGGTGTGCAGTTGCACAGTGCTATATCTCGCGCGCGTCTTTTTGTGCCCATTCGGCACATCTAAGTAGTATAAAAGATGTATGTTCAGTCGTCAGCTTGACTCCAAATACCACTTCGCGTATTATGTCCTCGTCTCTTTTTATTGCTCGGGCTGAAAAATTAAGTTCTCAAAAAAATTGCCTCAATAAAAATGTAAACATTTTATGAAATGACATACCTTTTTTGCGCACCTTTATATTGCAGCATGCTAAAAACATCCGGCGAAAACAATGTCTCAACATTCGTCATAATTACTTTCGTCATACGGATTTCAATGCTGCTCCTCTTTCATCTCTCATTTTCACTCAATTCAGTTGTCTGTACTTTTGTCTTAACAGCGCATGACCGCGCTTGAGCATTTTTCTGACCAAATTTGAACACAAAGTTTTTACATCAAATATAGCTAGAGACACGGACGCGCGACGAAAAAAAATAGCCTCCGGGAAAATTCCAGCTTGGATACTAACTTAATATGTCACTTGGAATGTAAAAAAGATGTTAAAATATTATAGATCGTCTTACAAGATATGCTTTTATAATAATTGGAAAACCGAGAGAAATAAAAATTGTTATATGATTATTTTAAGCAGAAGAATTGTTACACCAGTTTTTTATTTTGAAATACACGGAATTTCAAATCTTTCGGTGTAGAATTATGACGATATGACGAAATTCTGAAAATGGTAAAAACGTAAATCCTTTTAGTAATAACATTTACTCATATTTTAAAAATATTCCTCTACATGATTTCAAAGAAAAACAGTTAGAAATAATAAAATATGTATAATTTGGAAGATATTTTGTTCAACAATTTGAATTTTGTAATGAGATCCGAATTTAAATAAATAACATCCTCCATTCATGCAGTCTCTGTTTCACATTAGCAATACGAGGATTGTTAATGAATCTATTCATTAAACATACTCGAACCCACTGATCACCTTTAATCTTATGACTTTACACTTTTAATTTAAAACTGCATACGTTTAAAAAGGTACTTTATTTTTATTAAATAATTTACTTATGTTTTTTAAAATACTCTTTACTTTTATTAAAAAAAAGGTATAAGTAACGTAGCTAGACAATATTTTGTGACCTGTGGAAGTCAAAATTATGTCGACTTTCATGTTTATTTATTTTTTCATTTACACGTTTTTTCATTTGTTAATACGATACAAAAGAAATATCAAATACTATTAATTTCCGTAATCGTTGAATTTGATACGCTAGTAATACATTGATTCCAGTTTAATCAGTGCTTTAAATATTCTTTAACGATCTTTTAAAGACAATTAATGAATAAGTTCGTTTACTTGTTTCCAACTCCCGTTAAAATGCTTATAGAATCTTTCCTTGATTTGACTGCCAATATCCTTCAATGAAAGGTTTTAATATTCCATTGTAAAACGTTGGAAGGAAATTTAAAGAAACTGGATTAAATAATGGGAATGCTACAAAAAGTCTTATTTCGCTAAGTGAAATAAGTAGGAAGGTAAGTCCGTCAGCAGAAAGTTGGAGGTGAAAAAGATCGAATCAATGTTGTTTGATTCAATGAAAGTACAGACAAATGTTCCACTTGAAACATCATTATGTTTTCATCAATGCGCTATCTCAGAATTGTACATAACTTTAATTGATTATTTCGGATTTGATGCATTATAGAAAAGTTCTTTATACAGTATTGATAATTTTCTGAATACAACGTCATAAAAGATCTAAAATATTATAATTGTAACATTATTTATTAATGTTCAGAAAAAATGTGAACATTATTGGATCTTGATAAATCCGTCCTTAGAAATATCTTTTTGTAAATACCTTGTAATGACTCTTTTGTCAGACATTCGTTTTTCTTTTACGGCAGTATCTCGCTTTTAACGGTACCGTTCTTCCGTAATCGGTTATATACCGCAGGGAGTCGTAACGCACGAAGAAAACGATTACAACTGGAATCATTACAATCCCGATCCATTGTACCGCATTTCACACTTGTTCTAACGACTATATATATTTTCGTTTAGAAATAATTACTGAATGTTAACGTAATATATAATCCTATATAAAACTATGTATCGAAACACTGTAAAAAAGTTTCGTCATT
>JABFPB010005759.1:0-12878 GCA_022817645.1 Ceratoteleas bidentatus
CACAAATTAATTATTTAAAACATATATGTTTTTACCAATAATTGGAGCTGAAATATAATTGTATAGAATCAAATCAAACCAAATATGGTAATTTCTGAATAGATCGCTTACTATATTTGTGTTATTAAAAACATTTATTGTTTTTTAATTATAATTTAATTTAATAATACATTATATTAAGTTGAAAAATATTGTGCAAAGTTAAAATTTAAAATTACATTAGTTGTAAAGTAATGTTGTTAAAAGTAATACGGTCAACTTCATCCAACATTAGATGAAATCAATTAGATGAATTTTAGATGAAAAAAATTATAACTTGTAACCTTATAAAATTTCAGAAACGTTCAATTACCTAAAAATCAAGATAATTTGTTTTATACCTTTATGAGTTGAATAATGTTAGGCAGAAAATTACCTTTTTTTTAAACAACGGGAGTATTGTAACTTCCATTCAGGATGGATAAAAAGTTGATAAAATATGAATTTATTCTGTCAAAACTGGCATTAAACTAAAATACAAACTCTTAATAAGTTATGCAATTTTACAGTGTAAAATTTCGTTAACTGTATGTTTTATATCGATGTCGCGGATGAAAAAGTATACAGTTAATGTTAATGGAAAAATGTATACAATTTGTGTAAAGTAGATTTTTTTCCTACCAATCTAAACAATTGATTTTCTTCTGAACCATCGATATAATGACTTGTATCATTTGATTTACAATCTTATTAACCAGTTTTGATTTGCTACTTTTCAGGGAACAATTGATAAGGGTTTAATAAAACAAACATGATTCAATTATTAATACAATTATTTTTATCTAGCACAGGCTGCTGATGAATTATTTATTATTTTTGATGTACTTAAATTATGATCTTTATTATTTTTCATATATACATTATGATAATATGATGTAAAACACATTTAATCAAAAAAAAAATATTAAATCTGATTAAGTTGATTTTTTAAATCATTATTTTTAACAGTCCTACTCAACGCTGTATTAAGGATCATATATGTTAGTTTAAAGCACTTCAACGTTTGATCAACGTTGATTAAGCGTTTTTGCAACATTGATTCAACGGTACACTGAGAAAAATATTTCATTACAAATTACTCAACTTTTAGGCAAAAGTACTGAACTGTACCATAAACTAAGGATAACTTCCACATTCTGCGAAGAATTACTGTATTGTTAGTAAATTGAACCAGAATTTCAGTAAATTTTATTGAAGTTTCAGAGAAAAATGTACTGAATACAGTAATTTTTCACTTATAAGACCTTATAAGTTATCCCCATTTTACTGTATGACCAGTAATTTTTAATGAAACTTTTTTCTCAGTGTATTGCGAGCGTCGTTTTAACATTGCTTCAACCAACGTATTCCCTTAAGCCTGCGACAAAACTCTCAATGTCCCTTGCCGTTCTTTCAGGGAACTCAACCTCCGCCAACCGATATACCAGCAGACTAGCACATACGGCCACTTCGGACGGGACGAGTTCAGCTGGGAGCAACCAAAAACCCTGATTCTAGATTGATGAGAGAGATTACCTTAAGTAATCGTAACGTCAATATTAATTTAAAGGTCGTGTACCCCTACACCTCGTTCCAGAACCCACATTGTCGCCATTTATCTCCCAATAATTTCGGACTCCTCGGCTCTCTGCTGACCGGCATCCTGAAACGCATCGAAGTCACTAAGACTCGTCGAACACACCCACTGCGCTCCCGAGGCCCTTTATACGTAATCGCAAGGCATTTCACGGTCCCCCTCCCCTGTCCGTCTCAGAATACAGGAGAACGAAGGGACTCTCAGTAACGTCGCCGCGTTTTTCCTCTGTCTCCCTCTACTTCTCCAGCCGAGCGCAATGCACGCGGTCACCACGTGCGTTTCTTAATTTTGTACCCCAATGTTCACGGCTGTACCCCCAACGCGTTTAAAGACAACTTTGACACGGTAGATTAACGTAGGCACAATTTCCAGAGGAATAGCCGGCGCGAGCCAAGAAAAACGCGCGAGAATTCAAACGACGGTTCCTTTGAACGCGGAGCGACCAACAATGACGATGCCCCGAGCGGTTAGAAATCATCCATCGACAGTGGATAGTGCTCGCCCCAAACACACATTTGCTCTCTTTCAATCTCTCTTCTGTCACGCGGAACAGCTGTCTGTCCGACAGCTGTTCCGGTTCTATTCCTTTGCAACGACTTCGTTCCTAAGTTGACCAAATTTGTGTTGTAAATACGTACTTTTCGACGAGAGACGGGCTATTGGCTGTCGCGGCAACCATTGCACCAACGCACCGAAACACGACCGATTGCCAGGCATCATCTTGTACTTTTATCGAATTCCAACGAGCGATTCGCGGGAGCGTGGCATTATCTCGCTTACTGACGCATTTCGTGGGGCGAAGGCGCCCTTGGATTAAGTGTATACACATTTTAAATGTATTTTTTCCCGCCAATTTTAATCAATTTTAACCAATCCCGGAGATTCTTTTTTCAAGCGACGTCGCCGTTTTACTTTCCCGGACGTTCAACCGTGTTTTCACGCCTGATTTTACTTTTACACCAATCGTACCATTCGTGACACTCGATTAAAGTCGCACTTTTACGATGTACATAAAATTCGTTTGTAAATACATGTAAACATATGTATATACTTAACATCAACGGTTTTATACATTTTAATTAAATTGTGGAAACAGGAAATGAAGAAACAGTGAAATTATTCCGATGATTTTTACGCCAAGATTTCTATTGTAAATAAACCGCAATGGTTTCTCCGTGACGAACTGTATATTGCACCTGGATGATCGTTTCGACAGATTATGTTGCGCTCCCGTCAGCATCATCCACCGTACCATTGATTGTAAATGCAATTCTTCGTCGTCAAGTCCGTGAGCGTTTTCGTCGACGAATCGTAGTGTGGACCTGGTTGACTTGCACAGCGCATACTTTGTTTCCTCAGTACCGTTACTGGCTTCTCAATACTATTTTGTGTTCATATTTGCGTTTGCCGTTCCATTGTGTTGCATGTTCAGTTTTTGTCTGGAATGAACTTGCTATTCAACCGAGTAGCAGCGCAACATTTTGCCCCCGATGATTCGGACCGGCTTTAGTCGCGGGCGGTGAAACGCGAGAATGGATAGTCGAACATTCCGTCAGGACAATTTCGAGCGTTGTCAATTGTACATAAAATTAAGGACTCGATGGTCATCAGCAACAAAACGTCACTCGGTTGCGCGCTTGTTTCAGTCATTTTTCAAAACGATGAAGTTGACGATTGACTAAGTTTTAACGAAGCGGTTGTAAAAATTATGATTCGAAAATGCGTAGGGTTGATGTTTTTACACTGTAAAACTGTACGACGTTGATTTGTCGAGGAATAAGACTCGGCTGAGGCGATCCAATCGATCAAGCGCAGTTGACTCGTGTTCGTTAAATCGGTTTCCGTTCGCGACGACGCAGCATTTCAGGGACACGTGTTCCGAATTCAATACCAAAATTCGTTCACTCAAAAGTCTCAATAAGCGGGAGTTTACTGTATTTGACAATGTAAGCGGTGTAAAATGATGAATGTTAATTGAATTATGCCACAATATATAGAGTTGTACATGAATAAAAATTTGTTTTAACATTTTTTAGTTTCATTTCCGGATGAGAAGCAAAATGGTTAGAAACTGACTCTTTACCAGAACAATGAATGGTATTAAAGACATTCTATATTTTAGTGTGATATATGATAGAAATAGGATAGTGAAAATTTATGTATTACTCTTATAATGAAACCTGAAGTATAGGATTTTGCATCAGTAGATTTAAGAAAATTAAAGGAAATTGTGGGAGAAATGAAAGTAAATCTTCATTTATACAGTTAGTTTATTTACTGTTTCGATAAGAATTGGGTTAAAGATCAATTAGGATTTCGGAGGAACAATATCGCCTATCCATTTCAAGTATTGTTCATTTCCATTCTGAATCTGTAACAGTAAACGGAATGTTTGGTTGCTTTTCGCTTAGAAAATGTCACATAACAATGAGGAGGAAGTTAAACGTATATCTACAGTTCTGAAAGGACTTTATAAAGTCTTTCAAATGGTCTACAATAAGAACATTATGAAAAAATTTGCTATGCGCTGACGTGCGTTTTGTTAATCGTCTTTTATAGCATCACTTCAACTTTCAGATGTTAATGACGCGAATACATATTTTATAGATACCTAACAATATTGATTAGAAATAGATTTTCAAGTGACGCAAAAACTGCATACATACAGAGTGGCTCAAAAATGTTTGAGAATTGCGTTTGACGTAGAAATATTGTAAGAAAAAAATAAACGGTTATTCGTGAAGCATTTAGAGGTAAACTAAAAGGAACCCACACAATATTTCGAGCCTTTTTTTAGAGAAGAGTACCATTTGAAAATTAATGCTGACAAAAGTACAAAAAATGTTGAAATTTTTTTTTGGAAAGAGTATGTAAAGAAGTTATGGTGAAAATACTTACAGGTACTGAAATAACTTCGCAAACTTCGTAAGGATGATTTTCCCTGAAAACAGTTTCAGTTTTAAATATAAAGTAGACAAATTACACTATTTCGCATTGAAATATCTAATTTTCGTATTTATAAAAAAGTATTTAAGACGAAAATCTTTGAAAATACTTACTTTACATATTTGGTAAGAGCATCAACTGTATCAGTTCTACTTTTGATCATCTAAAAAATTTCTTATTTGATTATCTAAACTTTGATAAGTTATTTATTATAATTTTCACCAATTTAGAGCATTTTCTAAACGTCTGCAATTGTGAATACCAAACCGAACAATTGGATTACTCACCAACAACAATTCACTATCTTCATTGATCTCATTTTTCCATTCATACCTGTAACGTAAGAAGTTATATTACGAGCAGATAAATGCAATAGTCTTCAATGAAAAGAATACTTACACTGAAGTGACCTGTGGTATAATGTTTACACAAGCAGCTAGTTTATTCGAAACAAGACCACTGAAAAGGATAATTAATGTAAGAACATTTTAAATCTATTCAGGCCATGAACTTTCTTTAAAGGGATATTATTTTGCATTTTGTATTTAGGAAGTATATTTTATATTCAGAGCAACTATACTTCCTTCCAAAAATGACTAAATTACAAAAATCATCCCTGCTTATATAAACATTGACATACAATTTATACCAATGTACCTCATTGTCTTGTATAACTGATGTAAATTGTACTTATAATTAACATACATGACATTTACATAAAATGTATAGAGATCTAAATTATTTAATTGCATCATACAAGATTCTATTTTACAGATTAATCTGAGTTTGAATATATTATATAAATTCAATTTAAGCACTTAACATAAATGTATATGGATTAGGCAGCACAATGACGAAATATATCCACGTAAATTTTATGTGAATCATTTATGTACATTTTTTTCAGAAAATTGATATAATGCTGGTTATCAGGGATATGTTTTCTAACAAGATTGGATACAAAGAAATGTAAGTAATGTTACATTTTGAACTTACTGTGCCAATTTTTTGGCCACATCGTTAGTGGGTACAGTCACATAAATAGCAGAAAATATTCCGGTGTAATTGCTCATATTCTGTG
The DNA here is from genome assembly GCA_022817645.1 of Ceratoteleas bidentatus. Lineage (NCBI taxonomy): Eukaryota > Metazoa > Arthropoda > Insecta > Hymenoptera > Scelionidae > Ceratoteleas > Ceratoteleas bidentatus. The sequence continues at coordinate 5,643 of JABFPB010005759.1, forward strand.
CAGCGACGTTTCTGGTGAAACACAACAATGTCAATAGACCGAGAGCCGGTTTTCCCAACATTTGCCCGTTGCGAATTTGAATCTTATAATCTTTCAGCGACTTGTTTACCTTCTCAGATACTTAATCGAATAGTATAGCTGAGGATTCAGAGGACCTGATTATCTGTTCTCCAGATAAACATGATATTGCGCGTCTGAGCGTATCCGCAGGACAAATCAATTATTACGTCCAATATGGCGATAGGCGGGAAGTTCAAATGTTCATAATGCAAAAATTAAACTTTACCAATTTTATTACAAATATTTTATTGCAAAAACTCTGTATAAAAGTATGCATTATACTGAACTGTTTTGTACAAACTCTTAAAAGGTACTGTGTAACGTAATTATCAATTAAAATACTAAGGATGACAGCAAAATATAAACATATATTACAAGACATAAATCATCGAAATATTGTAGTTTACATTTCGCAGGTGGTTTACGTGTTTGCTCAAAATTAGGTCGTTTGTTATCACAGACTTAAATTAGACGTGTAAGATTCCAGGTAAGGTAGCTTGTTCTTGTCCAAAAGAGAACTCAGTTCGTGATAACGTTTTCGTACATGATGAGCCGCCATTTTTGGTTGCCTATCTCGAGTGAAAATGCCCTTTTTGTTGCCACCGACCCTGGTGTAAGCTGGAAATAGTAATTTCATTTTATTATATACATTTCGTTCGATTATCATTTATTTCGAGCACTTTATTACTAATTATATTACTTTGAGCTGTCCGGAAGTCGGCGAAATTCCAGATAAATTCTCCAATGAAAAACTTCTTGGCTCTCAGTCTGTCGAAGGCTCTAAAGTGTTTCGAAAGTAACTCTTTTTGGAACTCCTCGCTCCAAACGTACGATGGAAGCTAATAACAGACAACGTGATTAAATTAAAAACCAATTTTTCACTAATTTGTTAAAAATCCATTCGTTCTTATTAAAACTTATTAAAATTCTCGTTTTAACTACCCAGTGAACCACATTGTCCCAAAATTGCCCAGTAATTGCCCAAAACAGTCTGATTGGTCAATTATTGGTTGTTTTTTGCCCAATTATTGCCCAATTTTGGGCCAATCCAATTTTTGGTTCACTGGGTAATAAGGTTGATTTATAAATTTGAATATGGTAATCGCTTATTAAATATCATTGGATAATATTGAGAGATGCTCATTTTTCGTACAAAGGATAAGCACTTATTGTTCAATTGTAATCAATAGTGGTATTTCACATATTTATGAAATAAGAAATGTAAAGAAATGGATAATAAATAAAGTAAATTTGAAGCAATGAAAAATAATCGAACATTTTTATTTTGTAGATGTTTTTAGATTTGTATTTTTATTTTGTACATGGTAATAATTATCAGTGCACAATTTTACCTCGTGCAATCCCGGCATAGTGTCCGCGCCATACTCCGACATTAGCACAGGTTTATTATGTTTATTGTGCCAGTCTGTAGCCTCGATTTCTACGTTTAGTGCGATCATATCAAGTCGTCCAGAATCTTGGTACCAGGCATTGTATCTGTTAAAACTGATTATGTCCAAAAACTGACAAGCTCTGTCTTCCTGAAATCACGTAACAATGTTGCTTCTTGAAAATTAAGACGGTTAAAGAACTCAAAGTGCGAGTGTATCATGTGTAATTTTAAGCAAATCCTCAAACAGACACTAGGTATACTAAGCATTGAAATGTCGTCTACACAACGTAAGATTAAAGTTTATTAAACGTTAAATTATGGTATAGAAAACTTAATCTTTTATGAATAGTTAACTTAATCTTTTGTAGTATACCTAGTGTCTATTTAGTATACGTTTAGTATACCTAGGGTCTGTTTGGGTTACCTCCACACCCCGGGCAACAGCCAGAGTGATTGGACGGGTTGGATCCAGAGTTTTCGTGTGGTAAGCTACTCTCTTGAAGTAATTCTCTGCTCCAGGTAACTGGGTCCTTGGTTCATTAGCGATTGACCACATTACCACTGAAGGATGGTTTTTGTCTCGCCGAATAAGTTCGGAAATCGACTGCTTGTGTTTCGCCAACAGTAAAGGTGAAAACTTTTCTGTGTCCACCGAGGGACATTCGTCAATTATCAGGAATCCCAATCTGTACAGAGTTTTAGGTCAAATAACTTCAACTGAAATTGGATCAAACTAAACTTTGAATTTTGAGATTTGAATTGGAATTTGACAATTTGAAGAATCGTACACTAAATCAATTCGAACTAATAAATTAGTTGAAATAAATTCAAACTAAATTCTGGATCAATTAGATCCAAACTGGATTTAATTATCCAGTTTTTTCCAGTTTAATGAATTAGTTTGGATCTATCCAAACTGAATTGAAAGGTGTTAAGTTTCTCCACTAATTCTCCTATTTTCCTCATTCAATTACCTCAACTAAATAAAACCTACCTATCCGCCATGTCGAGGACTTCGTCGCTATAAGGATAATGACTAGTTCTGTAAGCATTAGCTCCAACCCACTTAAGCAGCTCGTAGTCCCGAGTCATCGTGACATAATCAAACCCGCGACCGCGAATAGCCGAGTCCTCGTGTCTGCCGAATCCGCGAAAGTAAATTGGCTTGTTATTGATAAGGAACGTCGTGTTGGTCCACCTCAGAGTGCGAATCCCTATCGGCAGCCTATATACATCCGGCCGAATTTGCTTATCCGACGTCAGTTCCACCTGAAACATTCCAGTAATCGACCATCACGTACCTAACAATTGCAACTAATACAACTTCGAGAAAATATGTTTCTCCGTTCCTTGGACGTGTCTGTGGACATTCCTACCTGCAGAGTGTACATGTAACCAGGCCTCTCGTGCATTCCCCGAGGCCACCACAGATTCGCGTTATTCAGTTCCAATGTGCCGTAAAGCGGCAAGGACGAGATCATTTCGGTTATCACGGGGTTGTCGTCCGCGTCCAGCAACTTCACTCGACATCTGGGGATCTCCCGTTCCTCTTCACCTGCGATTTCGATGGAGTATTTGATCAGACTTAGGTTCTCGATTATGCCGGTCTTCACTGTTACGTCTTCTATGTAGAGTCGGGGTCTAGTATGTAGAAAGACTGGCCTGAAAGAGTTAGAGATTTATGGAATTTGGTATTACTCACTATGAGAATATTATAGAAAAGGATGGGGGTAATTATGAGATATGGAAGAATGTCATACCTCATAATTGAATCCATTTAATCTATGATCAGACAGTAGAAGTAGGAACTTATGATTGCTAACAAATTAGTCAGGATCCCAATCCTATGCCCTACCTATGAATCCCAGCATAGTTGAAGAAATCGAATGAGTAATATTGAACAAGGGCGGTGCCATTATCCGCCAGTTTGTTGACCACTGTGCCTTGTGGTACGCTGGTTGAGGACAACATGTTGTCCACTGCGACAGTCACTTGGTTGTTGCCTCCGTATGCCACGAATTTCGTGATATCGACTTCGAAAGGCAGATGACCTAACTCGTGATTTCCTACGAACTTATCGTTGATCCACTGGAAATAAAGGATTTGCTTCAGGTATAACATAAGGGATCATCTTCTAATAGCAAAGTGCCAAGTCTCACGATCTGGGCAGCATAGTTGATCGATCCGAATCTCATGAAGACTCTTTGGGAGTTCCAGGAGATTGGTACGAAGAAACTGCGTTGGTACCAGACGACTCCTACGTAGTCGCGAAGTTTTTCAGAAGTGGTGATGTCATTGTAGGAGGACGGTACTGGCATTTTGATGACATTTTCCAGCTGAAATTCCAACCCGTAAAGATCGAATTCGGTTTAGGTGGATGCTGAAGGATGGAAAACGAATTTTGGACTAATGTACCTGGGAAAAGCTAGCCCTGAACCACTCTTCTCGGACCCCTTTATTCACATCATTCTCCGGAGGCTGAACGAAGTTCCAAAGGCCGTCCAGTGATTTGACCTGGAAATCGAAAATTTGTCAGAGGATGTGCACTATTCTGTTTGACCATTGAGATTTGTTCATAAGAATTTTGATACTCACTTCTCGAGACTCACTTTCCCTTGGATATAACAAGCCTGGAAGTACAGTTGGAGGAGGCTCCGTTGAAGAGTCATTATCTAAGTATGCTGTTGGTAGACCAATGTCACTCTCTGTTGCCAATAGAGGCACAGCGGTTGCTATTAAAATGAGTAGCCGCATTGCTTAGATTCTCTGCAAATTCAAAATGATTCTGTTACATTGATCGGTAAACAATGCCGAGAAATTACTGCATTTCAAGTACTTTCTACTGTATGATTAAATTCATTTTTTTGCTTGCAAGAAATAGAAAATTAGAATTCTATTCTAGCCATATCTTTCAGTTGCCAGAAGTACAAAGAAATAAAAATAAATTGGACCATAAAATACACGAATTTCTTTCTACTACTTTCAATTCAAATTTCATTTCAAATTTTACTTCTCAATCAGATCACATCAGATCAAATCGAAATAAGAACAACAATGATTCCAAAAACCATTTTCCTGTGCTTTTACACTTTCACTATTTTATATCCGGTGGATGACAAATTATACACATCCTCTAATGTCCCCTTCATCTCTATTCTGATTTTTATCTCTATATCTCTATGGAATCCTAAAAAATGGCAACAATGCAACGGACTACATTGTGGCAATTGACTGCATTTCTCCTCGAGATCTGCATAATTATTTTCATTCTGCGAAGGTTATACAATTTCCTCCACAGCATGAAACTTTTTTAAATCGGATTCTTAATAGGTCAGTCGATAAGTCAGTAGGGCAGTGACTCAAATGAATTTGTAAATCAGCAGTACGTGGCAATCGTTCGCGGAATTGCAACGCGATTAAGATATCATTTATCAGAACTGAGAATAAGATTGGGCCAGAACAGAGCCCAGAAGTGCATCTGTCGTGGCAGATAACCAATCAGACGCACATCATTCTTCAATATCACTGTTTGCGTGTGTCCAATAACAATTAGAAGCAGCGAACGACAACGCTAATCACTATTTTTTGGACCTGAAATAACAAACCGAATCGGAGATGAGGGAGCAGATAATATGTATGAGCGTGAACCTGGTTTTGTTCATGCACTGCAGGATTACATGCATTTTCATTTATTTTGTGGGATTCCGATCATTTTGATAGTTTCTATCAATTGTTAGTTCTGATAAGAAGCATTTTTTATTGTAAAAGTAATGTATTACGGTAAAATAACATAAGGTTTTTCGCAACATTATTGATTTTCTAATTGACTGATTAAGGTTGGAGAATAAAAAACAGATCTGAAATTTATATTTCGACTTTTAAATTTTCATTATCTTAGTTTTGTTTAATTCATGTTCAATTGGGTATTCAATCTATATAATCTATATAATCAATGTTTAATTGACAACAGCCATTTAAAAGAAATTAATCGTTCCTTAGAGAAATTACAATCATAATTAATCACTATTTAACAAGTCAAAAGTCTTTTATTTCGGTCATGTTTTTCACTATTGCTTCAGTATGAATGGAACGGTAATATTCTAAGATAATCAACCTAAATTATTTCTCTCCTTTTACTTGATATGTCACCCTCTTTCACACGGACATTATTCGAACTTGTGTGTACATGTATACACATATCAAATACGAATATTATGCCATATCATTTCCTTTTCTCACGACACGGTATTTAGAGCCATTCTAACATAACCAAAATATTCATAAACAGTAAAAATTGTTCTATTTTACAGTTTTTATATATTGATATACAACCATATAAAGAATGAAATATTTGCACAGTACATTTTCAACATACTTATAAATGTTCTGCAATTATGTTTCTTACCTTCTAATTAATCCATAGCAATAACGAAAGAAGTAGATAATGTGCAATAAACTTAATTCAATTAGGCAAAGCAAATTTTCCTTCAATATCATACTTTTTATTTAACGTGAAATTCTCTCAGAAATATAGAAGCCACAAAATGAATCTATAATAATGACCAACAGTCGCAGATACACTCAATTTGAATACTTATCTTCCTTCCAGGAATACGTGTTTTCCAACTCAACAACTCATTCTTTTAAAACACAAAAATGTATTTACAGCCACAGCTGAGCCTTTGAATTTCATTCTTACACGCTTCTTTATGTATTATTGTTTAACGGTGTACGCGCAACAATTACATTCTCCCTTGAACGTATTGCTTAAGTGCATTCTTCCTTCAATGTCAAAACTATTATTTCACATCATTTATTGTTATTTCGCTCGAAGCGCAAGCGTGCTTAAATTGCGAGTTATCACAAAATTATATACGTCACAACCGACGATATTTATCAATATTTTAAGTATTGTAAACAAGTAAAATAACTTACAAATGACACTGCCGAGGACGGGAGAGACGCGATCCCAACGAGGGCCGACGCACGACTACTAGGAATGCCGGTACTTGCTTTATCACATCCTATCTAAACCCATCGTTCGATTTTCTGTGCGATCTTAGTCGCAGTCACCTGTTCATCATAAATAAAAAGTTAACTAAACCCACGATTTATTGATTTCCTCCAAATATTAACAAATCGTAATCAATGACATTCAAATCAACATTCCCGGTAACCGAAGAACGACATCGATTAATACGGAATTTGATCTGAAATTATTTTTCAAACAAATAGTCTGTGAATGTGGGATAAAACACAGCAGAAGTGCATATTTTGAAAAATATTTATAACGATTTCAATACACTAAAATAACGAAACTGTACATATTGTAACTACCTATATAGCAAAATTGTTGAGGCGCTTATGAATCGAGCTATCTCATTGGCTAAATGTCTTATAATGTGAATCGTAACACTTTTTACAATGTCACATTGTAACGGTTACAATATACATTGTTCAAGTTACAATATGGTTTTCTGAGTGTAGGATTGGAACTCGTAAGTTTACTAACTAATGATTAATGATCCTTCTGCAGTGTACAATGCAAAAGAACGTAATTGATACCCTATGAAAAAAATCAACGTAGGAACCTGCGTAGGAACCTACGTAGGAACCCTTCATAGGATCCTACGCAAGTTCCGACGTAGGAATTGGCAAAACATTGTTTAAATAAAATTTTAGTTGTATATCAACGTGGTCTAACGTTTACGCATTAAACATAAATGTTATTAACATCAAATGGTCTGACATGAAACGTTCTGTGTGGATGCATCATTCTATAT
>JABFPB010005760.1:0-12866 GCA_022817645.1 Ceratoteleas bidentatus
ACATTATTAAATTAATATGATAATATTTTAACTTTGCACCCTAAATGTACGGCCCTTCATAGGGGAACTACCTTAAGATACAATTAAATTTATTTGAATAATTAATTTACTTGTCTCGTTTACGATAAGATATTTATTTATAAAACTCTGATTTTATAAATAAACAACAAAGTCCAAAAATGGGTAATTATTTCTTTTCTTTTTTTTCAGTTTCTATTAATTATTAATATTATTTAATTTTACCATTTTTTAGCTTTAGTACAAAAAATGGTCAGAAATAAATGTTTCTACATATTCTAATAAAATATCTTTCGAGAATGTAAGTTTTAAATTCGCTTAAATTTAAAAAATACTACTTCTGCTAGTTTTGCCACTCCTAAATCTCCCTTGATTGGCTCCGGCGAAACTTAATCTAATTAATTACGCGGATTTCGAAGCTTTCATAAAAGCTTACCCCCCGCCCCTGCGATCTCGCCTCTTCTCGCAAATAATAAGTTAATTGACATTAGCATTTTAACTGGCCCGCCGAGACAATTTAATTAGCAAACATTGTTCCAACTGTTGGCGCGCGTCGCGCCACAAATCACTGCGGGCGCTAATTGCTTCGTAATACGCGTTATTACGATTTCGCGATTGTTATTTATTCGGCACAATTAAAGCTGAAATCCCGGGACATATATGGGTCATAAGTAAGAAATTATTTAAGAAATGAGGTTTTCTTAACTTTTAAAAATAATTCGAAACGACTTCAATTTAAGATAGCAAACTATGTACCCTAACAGACAAATCCACGTGGATTCGACGCCGAATCTACGTTGAATCCTCGTTCGAATGTTCATCCACGTATATTCCACGTGGATTCCACGTTTCATGTCTGTTAGGGAACCGACTTTCTTAATTATCCGCACGTTTTCAACCCTAACCTAAAAGTTAGGTTATTATTCTCTTATGTGTGATAGAAAAACAGCGAACGAAAAAAGTGGCGAATAAAAAGTGACAGTGCGTAACGGAGAGGTTTTTTCTGGCGCAAATAAAAAGCAAAAGGGCAGGGGGAGAGGTGTATTTGCGTTTTCGCAATTCGTAATTGGGTCGGCAGCGGCGGGGTTGTATTTCATTTTTATGAATGGTTTTAAGAGCGCGCTTTTATGGGCAGATCTCGGCGTTGTTTCGCGGAAATGAGGCTATTTCGTTTGATTTTATAAGAAGTCGGAAAATCGGGCTGTAAAAAATTTCTGATTGTTCGAATGGCAAACGATGTTTTTAGCAATAGATTATTTATAGCTTTTCGTCTTATGGTGGGTTTTTATGGGATACTTTAGAAGTGAATAGATCCAAAATTGACAAGGAAAAATAGCTAAAAAGATTTTAGGTTAAGATTTTTTTAAGTTTAGATTTTTGAAGATTTGTAAGATACTGAGAATCAAAAATATTTATTTTAACCAATTTTTTTTAGATTTCGAAACAAAATCAAAAAATTGTTGGGGGATTTTTAGATATTTATTTTTAACTCAGTTTTTTGGAAAATTTTGTCAATCTCTAATTGAAAAAATATTTCAAATATATATTTTTATTTGTATTTTGTAATTTGTTAGACTAATGTTTACAAATTACTCAAGGTAATTAATAATATCAATTATGAAAATGATAATCAATATTATCAATTGTAAATTAAAGTAGTGATAAATTAATCAATTTGATGAGAAAGAACAAAAAATTTTGCAGTTCGCATATGCTTATCGGACTTCCAGTGGCTTAATTCAATAACGTAAATAATATCATTGAAAATAGAAATTAATTAATCTTCGGTTGTTGGAAACATGAATGGCCCGTTTACCAATTAAGTGAATAATTTTCTATATTACGATCTGAGTAATCTCGCAAATTAGAGTTGAGATCCATACCCATCTACGTAATTTAATTTATTTCCAAAAACAGTACTTATATTAATTAATTTGATTGTTCACGTGAGAAACGAAGTTTGTCGTTAAGAATACTAATTCTGCGAGTCTTTGGAATTAGCAGATGCATACATTGCAATGTAATTTCTCGAGTTGTAAATTTAAATATAAGTCGACATTTCGTTAATCATGAAATACTTGCTTAAGAGGATTTGTCTCTTTGAGAAAAAATATTAATTTTTATTTTACAAAATTATTATTTTACTGATCAAAACAAAAACAATATTTTATGTAATTCAATGTGCACATTTGTACTTTTCTGCATTTTCTCCATATTCTATTCTTGTGCTTATTTTGGCAATTATTTGCATCTTTATGCATTTTTTAATTATTATTTGCTTAATTTCGTAATTTTGCTTATATTGCATACAATTTGGAAGCAATTTTTTTATTGCATCAATTTTTTTAACTTGCTTTTTTATATTTTATACAATTTCCATTTTTTGCATTTATTTGCATCTTTATGCATTTCTCATTACCATTTACATAATTTTGTATATTTGCAAATTTTCATCTTAAAGGAATGTAACATTTAGCAAAAGCCATTCAATTTCAAGTTTGTTTTAACGCATTTTTTAACCACATTTTTGTGCCAACAGTTACATGGCGAACAATTTTTGAGTCGATTGGACATTTTGCAGAAATCCTCCCTGTTTCTTAACGAACGGCTTTTCGATACGAAGATGAAACTTTTTTGAAGCGCAACTTTCGTCGGTCGCCTTTTTCAAATCTCGGAGGACGTGCCTGCTTTTTGTTTACGTGACATTTCTGTGGACAAAATAAAAACGTTTATTTTCCAATATACCAGCGAAATTCGTGCTGCAGATTTGTGCGGAGTTAAAGAAAGACGCAATCGACTAATAACGTTAGCCCAAGTTGTTGTAATTTCAGTTTGTGAAAGTTAAATTATGAGAATCGAATTATGGCCGGAAGAACGTGAGCGAAACATGTGTTTCTTACAGTTCTCGAAATCAAAACGTCTGCCGGAACAATTGCAATTAAGACGTTTGACGATATTTTTCTGTTGCTTCTCAAATTTTAGATATATTTTACTGTATTGTTTATTATTTCTTTTATTTAATTGTTTTATTTAATGTATTAATTTATTTTATTATTAGGAATAAAATTAATTTACTTAAAAAAATTAATAAAAAGACATTTTTTAATTAATTTTTTGACGTAATAAAGATACGTAAAAGAGTTCTGAATTCATTTTTTTAATTGATCCCAACTGGAATACGCGAGAATCCCACGTTAGATTTACTAGTTTTTTTAATTACTTGTTTACTATTGTTTACTTCATCATTTATTCTCGTTTACTCCGTCATTTACTCTCATATACTCTCTTTTAATTGAATTACTCTCGTTTACTGCCTCATTTACCCTAATTTACTCTCGTTTACTCTCGATTACTCTTATTTACTCTCGTTTACTTCCTCATTTACTCTCGTTTACTCTCTTTTTCTCTCGTTTACTCTCATTTACTCTCGTTTACTCAATTTACACTTGTTTATTGCCTCATTTACTGTCATTCACTCTCGTTTACTCCCTCATTTACTCTCATTTACTCTTGATTACTCTTATTTACTCTTGTTTACTCCCTCATTTACTCTCATTTACTCTTGATTACTCTTATTTACTCTCGTTTACTCCCTCATTTAATCTCGTTTACCCTTGTTTTCTCTCGTTTACTCAATTTACTCTTGTTTATTGCCTCATTTACTCTCATTCACTCTCGTTTACTCCCTCATTTACTCTCATTTACTCTTGATTATTCTTATTTACTCTCGTTTACTCTCTCATTTATTCTTATTTACTCTCGTTTACTCTCTCATTTACTCTTATTACCCTCGTTTACTCTGCGGTGCGAATGTTTCATCCTTCCAGAAAAACATAAATAAACTTTCATTGCCTATTTTTATAGAAAATAGAAGGAATAAAACCAATCATGTTCAAGCTTTCTAGTGATTCCTCTAAAAGCGATTTTTTCATAATGCAGAACTATCTGAAATGAGTCCATTAACCTCAATTTCTTTCTTAATATAAAAAATTGATCAGAAAAATCGTATTTCCATCCAAATATAGTTTCCAAGACAATACACATTTCAGATACTATTTTAGTTTCAAATTAAACGCTCGCTCCAACTAATTATGAAAAAACAAATTTTTTTCGAAGCTAATTAAGATCGAATACAATTTCCGTAATGACTCGCGTCGGTTGACCGTACGCCCCAAATATTTCGAGAGCAATGTCGCGTTTCGGTGTCGTCATAATGGTTTCGCCGCAATTAAATCCGTTTGCAATATATTTCCCGCGCCCAAAAATAATATCCGACCAATCGTGCAAACTTTTCGACGCATCGGTCCATTTATTCACGAAAAAGCTTCTGAAATCTTCCGCCGCGGGACCGCTTGTAAAATTCCACCTTTAAAACATCAACCAATGAAATTGCGAGGAACTAATTGACGAGCCGTCAATTTCGCGACGGACATTTTTAGCAGTGCTACACGCACGCATTTTTTCGTTCAAATACTGGAAGTAATTTCAACGATCAAAATACCGATTCTGGCGGGAAATTGGGATGACCTGATTTTCGATCGATTTCGACTGTTTTCCGCAATTTCGGGCACTATTTGTATTGATTGGTACGGATTTAATAGTAATTTTTAATAGTAATTTTAATACATTTTCGACAAGTTTTAATTAAATACTTTAAAATAAAAAAATCCATAAAATTAAAGGATAGAAATTTGAAATTAAATACATTTTTTATTTTGAGTTTAAACATCATTTTTGGGGCCAGATAAACTGAGTTCCTGCTAAAATTTAAAATTCAAAATATAAGGTTGAGTAAGATTTAAAAATACAAGTTTTTAATTTAAGCTTCAACTAAGAATTCAACATTTAAAATTTTCATAAAATAAAAAATTAAATTTAAATTTTCATAAAATATAAAATTTACTTTAAAATTTCATGAAATACAAAATTAAATTTAAATTTTCATAAAATAAAAAATTTAATTTAAATTTTCATCAAATAAAAAATTAAATTTTAATTTTCATAAAGTAAAAAATTAATTTTAAATTTTCACAAAATAAAAATTAAATTTAAATTTTCATAAAATAAAAAATTAAATTTAAATTTTCATAAAAAAAAGATGTAATTTAAATTTTCATAAAATAAAAAATGCAATTTAAATTTTCATATAATAAAAAATTAAATTTAAATTTTCATACATAAAAAAATAAAAATGTTGAAATTAAATAAATTTTCAATTTCGAAGTTAAACATTATTTTTGGGGCCAGATAAACCCTACACCAAAGCATTTTTAATTTTAGTCATCAAAAATTGTCGGAAATGGATGAATTCGAGTCGCCGCTGCTAATTCGGTCATCATCTCATTGTCTTCTCCAATTTGTTTAATTCAATGGCTTGACTGGACGACGCTACGGCGTATTAATAACACCTTGGCGCGGATGCTGCCTAGTGGGCCGGATGTGGCGTTGCCATATAGGAAATTTACCGGTAAACAATCTCGTGTTTTTCCACGGATTCGCCGGCGGATGAATGGTTCAACGAGCGAGTTGCGTGCCATGTACAGAGCGCGGTTGACGAATGAAGAGGAAACGAGCCGGAATGACAAGACAAATAAACATCAAATGTTTACATGCGCGAAAAAAAGTCGGCGAAAACGTAACCGGCGGACGAAAAAGCGACCGGAAGTTGCGCCAATTTCTTTGGCTGTCACAAGTGTTTTTAGTCCATTTGTTTATCGATCGACTTCTTTTGCAATTCATCACTTTCAACGAAAAAGAATTGAAACTGTAAAAATAAAAAAAAGAAGAAATATTTAAAAAATTGAAACATTTTTAATTTACCCTAATAGACATGAAACATGGAATCCACGTGGAATATACGTGGATGAATATTCGAACGAGGATTCAACGTAGATTCGGCGCCGAAACTACGAAATTTAGTGGATTTGTCTGTTAGGGTATTTATTTTAATAAAAAATTAATAAAAAAATTGTAACAAAATTTTGAAATAAATGAATGTATTGAAAAGTGCTAAAAATTGTTGAAACGAAATAAAACTTTAATAAAAAATTATTTTTTGTCATTTAGTTCGCCAAAAAAATATTTTCCGGTAAAATATGATGCAATTTATTGTATTAATATGATCGCGATGTAATTATTCGATTTATGTGGCTGCATTGTATTTTGTGAAAATAAACCGCGCGCTAAAAGGGAGCGACTGGAAACAGACGATTCGAACAGCTTAACGTTCGCGTTCATTCAGTCATATATAATAACGTTAAATACTATTTAGTCACGCGAATGTTCGTAGCACAAGTTGTCAAAACAAGCGGCACATAAATTTCGCCTCCAAAATAAAATTAACGCTTTCCAGAAATTACTTTGTCAGCCTCGGTACACTCAGAAAACAGTTTGTCCGCGACTTGACATCCCGGTTACAGTTTTACCCAACTTTTCGTTTAAATTTAGCAAAACGGTGTGCTAGAATTTTGGAGGCTGTTATGAAAGTAGCGGATTATTTCTAAATCGGTGACTTTACAAAAAGTTTAATTGTTTAACAATATTTTAGTACTTTATGTGTTACAATTTTGTTAAATTTGAGCAATTTTTCCAAAATGACAGTAACTTTGTTCGCTTTTTAGCTGTTCAATAACATTTTTGTGCTAAAAATGTGCTAAATTTGCTAAATTATGGCAACGTTCTCCGAATTATGCATAATTATTACTTTGTTCTCCTATATTTTTCTGCTATAACTGTGCTAAATATATGCTAAATTTGCTGAAATGTTTTAAATATGTGCTAAATTTGCTAAAATGTTTTAAATATGTGCTAAATTGGCTCAAATAGCTAAATATGTGCTAAATTTGCTAAAATGTGCTAATTTTCTAAATTTGATAAAATATGCGGTAAATTGTGCTCAACATTTCCAAACATTTCACAACTATTACTTTGTACACAACTAATACTATTTGCTTACTGTACACAACTAATACTATTTGCTTACTGTACACAACTAATACTATTTGCAAGCTATGATTGTGCTAACTGTGCTAATTTTACTAATATATGGTATTATTTTCAGATTCTCTGAAAATTTCACATCTATTACTTTGTTCTCCTAATATTATTTTGTTTGCTATAATTGTGTTAATTTTACTAAATCGTGCTAAGTATGTGTAAAATTGGCTAATTTTTCTACATTCTGGTAAATATGTAGTAAATTTACTAAATTGTGTAAAATGTACTCAATTGTGCTAAATTTACTAAATGTTGCTAAATTTACTGAATGGTGCTAAATTTACTAAATTGTGCTACATTTACTAAATTGTGCTAAATTTACTGAATGGTGCTAAATTACTAATTGTGCTAAATTTACTAATTGTGCTAAATTTACTAAATGGTGCTACATTTACTAAATTGTGCTAAATTTACTAAATTGTGCTAAATTTACTAAATTGTGCTAAATTGACTAAACTGTGTTAAATTTCTCCGAACATTCCACAACTATTACTTTGTTCTCCTAATACCACATTTTTCGCTGTAGAAATGCTGTAAACTTTACCAGACTAAATAAAAACAACTGAAAAATTACTGTCTACAAATTGCGAGCATTTCAGTTGTCTGAATTTCTATCTTTTTGCCGACTTTTATCTGCGCCATCTATCAATCCTCCAATAGTCGCAAGTGGAATCGGACAGTTCGTCTGCTGTTTGTCAATTGTTTGCCGACTTTTTGCTGTCACCATTCTTTTAATTGAAACACTGTTGCAACCGTACTTCTTGCAACCTCGATCGCCGCGGTTACCGCGACTGCAGAAATTTCTCTCGACGCAACGATTCGCTGAACTTCGTCATCCGGCGGCTTTTCGCGCTGCCGGAAAAACGCCACTTTACTGGTCGACAAGGAAAATGAAATTTCTTTCGCGAGCGATGACAATTAATCGCAATCATACTGTCGACTATTGTCGCGCGATTTATCGTCGATCGCAATGCACTTTTCGCGATAAGAGTTCGCGGAAAAAATTTTTCAATGTAAGGGAAGGAATATAAAGCAAGGTTGGGTAATTAAAAAATTAAAAATAAAAAAGTCAAAATTAAATTAAAAATATTAAAATTAAAAATAACAAAAAAATGCGCAAGATCCATCTGGAAAACTTTTGGAAGTTTTTTAAAGAATTTTAAGGAAAGACGACATGTTTTAAAAAGTTATAAATTTGCGCTGAGATTGAATTTTAATTGGTATTGTATTTTCTTAATGATATCCTTTTTCAAATTAAGTTTGATTACAATCGTTAGGCATATTTTCAATAGATAAATGTTTCTAATATGAAATTAACATTTGAGGTTAGAAAGCTGTAGTGAACTAGATACTTTTTAAATCTTTAAATGTCAAAGGTTTAGGAACACTGTATTTACGAACACCTGAGTCTATCGTCCATCAATTAAATTGAACAGTTTTAGTTCGTCAATTAACTACAACTTAATAAATAAGATTAGTACATTGGTAAAACGTAAATAATAATAACTACTGGAACACGCAACTTTTGGAATGCACCTTCAGATATTAAACAAAATATTGTATCGCTATTATATATATCAGCTAATCATATTTTTACATTATGTTTTAATTTTTTTTTAATATTATATAAATATTTTATACATGTTATAAATCTGCAAAAAATAATATTATTTTAGTATATTTCAAACAATTTGTTAAAAACAATTCGTTATAAACAATTTGTTATAGACAAATTGTTGTACACAATCTGTTATACACAATTTGTTATAAACAATTTGTTATAAACAATTTGTTATAAACAATTTGTTATAAACAATTTGTTATAAACAATTTGTTATAAACAATTTGTTATAAACAATTTGTTATAAACAATTTGTTATAAACAATCTGTTATAAACAATTTGTTACAAACATTTTGTTATAAACAATTTGTTATAAACAATTTGTTATAAACAATTTGTTTGTAGAAATCTTTTTAATATTTCGAGGGAATATGAAAATACAGTGCCTTAAAAATCGTTTTTGTACATAGAGATATTCAAATATTTTTTAATATCTTACCAATAATATTTTAATATTTTAAAAATAAGTCCTCATATTATACTTGAATTAAACATCGACAAAATTTCAAAACCCTATCTTTTCGCAGACGTTTCACTTCACCTTAAGCGACATCTGAGTACCCGTCGCGACTTAATCAGCGAAATGGGTAATTGGGTTGTCATTACGCCAAACTCTTACGGGTCTCGAGTAACGTGTCGCGGTCGGGATCCGCGAGTGGAAACTAGGCGAGATGACTAACCAGGTTTATATTTGCGGCGCCGCGGTATTTCCGAGAGACAAGAGATTCGCGACTGACGTTTTATCGGCGCACCAATCAGGCGCGATCAATCAAATTTCAGCGGCAATGAAGAGAAATCGATGACCCCGCGCGATTAGGATTCCCCGCGTTTAAGAAAATTTCTCTACGTTACGCGCCGAGTGTAATTATTCGAGTAAGCGAACGCCCATAATTTCGAATTAACCGCCCAAATTCGAAATTATGGGCGTGGCAACATTTTCGAACATGTTCGAACTTGTTACAAGGTACTGATATGAAAGTTCGAACATGTTGAAACATGTTCGCGATGCGAGGGATTGGACATGTTGGAACATGTTTAGGTTCAGAAAGATTGAATATGTTTTAGTTATTGAAATTCGGACATGTTCTTGTTATCGAAATTTGAACATGTTTGTAAAATGTTCGAACACGTTCGAACTTGTTAGAACATGTTGGAACTTGTTAGAACATGTTGGAACAGGTTTATATTCAGAAATTTCAACATGTTTTAAACAGGTTTGAACAAGTCTGAACTTGTTTCAACATGTTTTAAACCGGTCTGAACAAGTTTGAATCTGTTTCAACATGTTTAAAACAAGTTTGAACCTGTTTCGACATGTTTAAAACAAGTTGGAACCTGTTTCAACATGTTTCGACATGTTGGAACCTGTTTCAACATGTTTCGACATGTTTTAAACAAGTTTGAACCTGTTTCAACATGTTTTAAACAGGTTTGTACAAGTATGAACAAGTTTCAAACAGGTTTGAACATGTTTCAAACAGGTTTGACCAAATTTCAACACGTTTCAAACAAGTTTAACCAAATTTCATGTTCAAAATGCTCAACACGTTTGAACTTGTTAGAACGTGTTCGCGAAATGAAAGTTCGAACATATTATAACATGTACGCGATATGAGAGACTGAACTTTTTGGAACATGTTTAGGTTCAGAAAGATTGAACATGATCTAGTTATCGTAATTTGGACATGTTCTCGATATTAAAATTTGGACATGTTTACAACATTTTTTAACATGTCTGAACTTGTTAGAACGTGTTCACGATATGAAAGTTCGAACATGTTAAAACATGTACGCGATATGAGAGACTGAACATGTTGGAACATGTTTGGATACAGAAAGATTGAATATGTTGTAGTTATCGAAATTTGGACATGTTCTTGCTATCAAAATTTACATTTTCGAAAATTTTCGAACTTGTTAGGTTTTCACGATATGAAATTTGTTGACGATTTGCGACATTGGACATGTTGGAACGAGTTTAGAATCGTTTTTCAAACTTGTGATTTTTCTAACGGCATAAAGAAATGTCTTAAGAATCCGAAACTAGAACGCAATGTGGTACAAAAATACGAATGGTTCTTTAACCTTCGGTATCCGGTTAAAATAAAGCGACAAATCAACGTGTAGGGAGGGAAGGAAAGCGAGAAAAAGATGAGTTGTTTAATGTTATTTACGATGTTCCAGAGTGTGACAATTGTGTTGGCGAATAAAAGTTTAAGAATAGTACCGGTCGTTTCCGATGACGGAAAAACAGACGCGTCGATCGAAACGCACTTTTTTACGTCATTCTGCACGTCTAAGGAGGTTCTGGCATAAAATCTTTTTTTAATGAGAATGTTTAAGAAAAAAATATGTTGCAAAGAAACATATTTCACTGTTACGGGTACAATTTGAAAACGATTTAGTTTTCGAGGAAAAATGTTTAAATTTGACAAAAATACATGGAGTAAATGTAATTTAATTGTTTTTAATCAATTTAAGAGTTTTCAACTGTATAATCAAAATTTAATTCAGTTATTATTAACAAATTTTTTTTATTAACTTTTGTTATTAACAAATTATTTCTCAATTTAACAAATTATTTCTCTCTTTCAAAAAAGTCATCTTACGTTTCATTCAAACTCAACATGTTACACATTTTCTTTTTAACTTTTTGAAACCTTTTTTCGTCGCAAATCAGAATCATTCATTCATCTTACTTCTCGACACTCGAGAAAAGTCTCGTGCATCTGAGTCGTATTTACACCACGCTGACTAACGCGGCATTTTATTTACAGACATTTTTATGTAAATCGCACTCGCACCGCTTCGACACAAGGAACAATCTCTCGTACATAATGGCCGCGGATTAAGCGTGTTTACATCGAGGAAGAAATGATATTGAAATGGTGCGATCAAATCAATTACGACTCCCATCATTCTGTCGCGCAAAAATGTGACGTAATAAAATATTTATCAATAAAAATATGATTAAATAAAACATTTATTAATAAAAATATGATTACCTAAAATAAATTTTTTTTCGCTGAATCGACGCCGAAAATTGCGGGACTAAAGAGTAACGAAAAAATGACGAAAACGCCGGTTTTTAGTTTGGTTTTTTTTTTAAATATTGATGATGATTAACGACGAGAAAGGCGTGGGAGAAATGTTTGTATTATGACTGTTTTGCGAGCAAATATTTTATTTTGCGTTATAATCGCGATAAGTCGGGGTATCGGATTGTTCTTTTCGCGCGTTGACAGTAAGATAATAGTCATCGAGTGCTTTTAGATGAAATTACACTCAATCGATCACCGGTAACCGTAATTTTACACTTAATTGAAAGGTAGAGGATCTACTGTTTTGATACGTTTTTCATGGCTCATTTTATTTAATTAATTGAAATTTTTATTATGCAAAAAATTTTTAATAACTTAAGCTATTCTATTTTTTTTTCTCTGAACCTTAGATATCCATTTATGTGAGTAAATTATGAAATGAAAAAAAAATCAAATACCATAAAATAATCAACCATTTTCTCTTGGTTGGTCAAACTAGTATGAATTTCTCTCAGCGATAACATTTCAAAACATTGCAAAAATCATTCAATTACCTTTGAATCCGATCTCTTAAATTCGATGTACAGTTTGTCATTTGTGGCACTGCGCAGAGTTGACGTATTTTATGATCGCCTATACATTGTAATGGGAAACGCTATATCATTATCCGTCTGAACAAGTACTTCAATAATGAGGAAGTGTAACCCAACTAAGGGTAATTTATCAAAAAATTGCACACTGATTTTGATGTTCGATCTTTTGATAAATACGTCCCAATTCCCAACATATTCCAATCCGGCTAACCATTTTCCTATCCAATTATCTCAATGATGACAAACACTATATCGAATTGAAAGCAATTTATCAAAGAACTGAACGATTCGCTCTCTGAATATTAATTCGCTGCTGAAATTAGTGCAGCACTTCTGCGCGAAGGTCCTGGGTTCGATTCCCAGATATGGCAGTGGGATTTTCTCAGCCGACTGTTTGAAAAATTCAAATATTTAGTAAATATTTTTTACATCGGACATGCAAATATTTTCTATTATTTTATATATAAAAAATATTTGAAATTATGTCCAAAATATTTACTAAACATTTTTCACTCTAAGGGTACACTGTTAAAAATATCCTTTTGGGCCAAAATAAAGCATTTTGGCACAAAAGAAATCATTTTGGCAGAAAAGGA
>JABFPB010005761.1:0-12875 GCA_022817645.1 Ceratoteleas bidentatus
TATTCTTTGACGCAACCATTTGACGCCTTATACGAGCGCGCTGCGCACTTTTTCCGAATCCACCCGTATCAGCGCCATCCTGCCTCCAAATGACTCCTTTTCTAGCTCATTGCCTTGTCTACTACCAGATCTGACTGAATCCCACAATATTTTTATGGCATTTTACTAACTATTCGCCACTAGAACATTCTATCTCAGCACCATTTAGGTTTACAGAAACAGCCAGTCTGGTCTAAAACCCTTTACAATGCAAAACAATATAATTTTTCCCTCGGACAAAAACATCCCTCCTTTTTTCCGTGACATTGCCCTCGTTCTTCGCTTGAACCAGATTTGGCGATGCCGAAAAAACTCGGTCTATTTATCCAGCCATTACGCGGGCACGCAAAACTCGAGCGCCGCGAGCGGAACAACACACGCGCGGCGTTTCGAGTGACGTATCGAATGTAGGAGCAGCGAGACTTCCGCCGCACCTTTTGTACACAACGGTCCCCGGCGTCGCCCGCTTGGCAGCTATCATTGTGGCGGACAAAAAGAGTTGACAAAACATGACAATCAGCCGGCCGACATTCCTCGTGGGTGGAAAATCGAAGCGTCGTCCCTTCGAGCCCCAAAAAAGACATGCCCCGCTAGGCAAACAGGATCGCGACAACGTTTGCTTATTAGGGAATTACGGCATTAAATCGTGGGGAAATTATATTTCCAGGATCAAACGATCGGGTCGTTTAATCCCGGAAAGGACATCCTGGACAGGATTTCTTAAGGCAAAGAAAACAGATCAGTGGAAAGTTTTTGGAGAAATGTGCAAAGGGGAAGATTTTTGGGAAGGGATTGGATCTTCCAATAGGTCGAACGTGGTTTGCAGACGCTGCCATTTTTTCTACTTTTTACCTGTCCATATTTTATTACTTTGCTCTTCCGAAATATCCGGAGCAGTTTCAGAACAATGTGAAAAAAGCACCGCTCAATCTTTCCACTTCCATATAACTACTTTCTCTAAAATGGGATACCATAATGAGACCATCATGAAGTGAACGAAACTTTCTTCGTAAAATCACAAACCCAATTGTCTGCCACAATACTCGCATATCTTCCTCAAACAACTGCTACCGGCCAAAAAAATCAACAGAAACAACAAACACGATGAAGCAAGGTTACGTCCCTTTTCACTTCATCATCCCTTGACACTTGGCCTTAAGACTCCAGAATTTGAATGCCGAATAAAAAAGGAAGCAGTTACCATAAATTGTTGCCTCTTCCAGAAAAACAAATCCCCCGATCGCACCGGACCCGGAACAATGAGCGACATTTTTACGGGATCGACATTGTGCACGATCCGGCAAATTGCTCGTCATTGTTCGCTGCCAAAAACGGGCTCGTTGTTTATAACCAGATCTCGTTGCTGCGCATTTGCATGCCCTCCGGCGACCCACGGCCAAAAACTCGGAAATGCGGTTTATGGCGGCGACATATCTGGAACAATGCGCCAAGGAATCCAGTCCAAGCTTCAGCCTTTGAAGAACGCCGTGCTTTACTTTCACCGGCGACCACTTTTTGCGCCCGATTTCGAGCGTGAAAAACAGTTCGGCTGCTTTTTTGTAAAACAAAAAAAAGGAAATCGGGGTACCAAATGGGAAAATTTGACGCGAGTGCACGTGACTGAAACAGAAGTCTAATGTGGATTGGGGAGATGGGACGGATAAGTCAAACCATTACGAATGGCCAGATCTGTATGTTAAATGGTTTGAAAAATGTCTTATTTTTGAAAGTTAAGCGATCTTCAAAAATTTAAGATACTTTAACAGAAATTTCGAATTCTAAAAACTTGCAAATTTTATAACTGTAAAACAAAATTATAATTTTGAGTATAGGTCTGACTGCGACAAGGATTAGAATACTTGTACGAAAATTTGAATGAAATAAAACAAATTTACAAAGTTTCCACTCTAACATTCAGACCTAAGTAGGAATTACAATAGGATACATAGGGTTGACATATTGATTGGCCACGAAAATTTAATTCCACTTTCCGAATCGGTGGGATACGAATTTCCGGGATTCGAACGAGAAATATATGGTTGCGGCGAGATATGGAATCATAATCTGACGCCATCCAAACAGTTTTGTGCAACGCGGGCGTAGAGTCAACAGAAGGGTACTGAAGTCCCGTATGAAAGGCGCAATAAATGGCTGCATCAAATCCCTTATGAAGCACTAAATCTCCTCGAAGAAACGTCACATTAGCCCGAAGATTACGTCACAAGGGTTATATGTCAAATCGAAGCCGTCAATCCCGCAGGAAATGCGGATAATTCATATTGTTGAGTAGTGGTCTATTATTCATTGGACAAATAAACGTCCGGCGGAGGGTAATATTGGTTTGGAGGTTCTATGAGTGGACGTCGATTTTTTCGACAAAGAACTTTTTCAATTGAAAAATTTTCGGACAGTTTGAAAAAAATGCACATTTGCGTCACATTAAAAACTGCTTTTTGATGACTACAATTAAAAAAATTTTTGCGGGGAATGTTCTTTAAAAAGAAAGGAATTCTGACGATTGTTTCGGAGGAAAACCTGCTGCTGATTGTGTTTGAGAAAATTTAATTTCTTTGAGTCTCAACACCTGTCAGGTTGTACTAAAATACGTGCTTTTCTTTTTTCAGGTTTTGCACCTTTAGTTGCAGTTGGCATCTTGAGATGAGTTTTGAGCGTCTTGAAATGTTAAGATAGGAATATTTTGCATCCCAATTTTTAAAGTATACTTAAAAATGTTATAATTAAAATTAGTTTTGTTTCGAGAGAAAATTTAAAACTTGTAATTCCTGTTCCAAATTTCCGGATCTTCGTGCGATAACTCCAGTGTACACCTGGAATTGTCACGAGATAATTTAAATATCTTCCTCGAAACACTCTCTTATCAGAAGACACTTTTACAGGGATTTTTAAGTGTCTCAAATGTCACAACTGCAACTAAACGTGCTTTAAATCACAGAATAGCAGAAACATTTAATTTCACCGTGATAACTTTTCCTTTTAGAAAACGATTTTTTGAGATGTCTTTTTCAGGAAATCTGTTGCATATTCAATTTCGAAAGTACTTTTAAATTTCACCACACTAGAATAAAAAAATGAAATTACTGTAGATACAAGATTTGCGAATCAGTGAATACTCTTGAAAATCAAAAGCGTATAATTATAAAATGATATCCAATAGATGTTTTGCAAAAACCATTTGGAGAAAATTTATCTTAAGCAGCCTCCAATTTAATTTTCTTTTTATATTCGAAATGAAATGAAAACTTTCCTGAAAAAATTGCAACTATAAAATCGATGTTAAAGTTTCATTAAAACACGTCGATAGTATCACTATATATAGATCATTTCAGCAATTTTAGCATCTAATATCTCGGCTTCTAAGCAGTCGAATTCTTCGAGAATTTGGCAAATTAAATAGTAGCCTCGAAATAAGCCAGATTTAAAGTTTCATCGAATTCTCATTATTTTAACTTAATAACTGAACTCCCTTAAAACAATTACAATCGCACATTCTTCCCAATCCCATTTCAATCGTAACTTCACGGTCCCGAACCGGAATCTCTTCCCCAGCATCCTCGCTGCATCAGCGACTCGCTCGATAATGTATCTCGGGTTCCATCGGACCAAAAAAACTGAAACAGGTTGCATGCAAAGTACCTCGAATCGTCGAAGCGGACAACGGTCGCCACAAATCACGGCACAATCGGGCACAAAAGTGCTCCAGATTTTCACGCCCGTTCAATTTTCAAACCCGGAAGATAAATGGCCGGACGGTTTATTACACGGTTCCGTGTGTCTCGGCCTTGGATCCGAAAATTCCGGCGCTAATTTCCTTGCGGTTCACGTTTTAAACGGGCCGCACCGTTTTTTGAATTACGAGCCTGTTCCTCCGTCGTTCCGATTCGAAAACGGCCCGGTTTTCGCGACGTTTTTATTGGTCGCCTCTCCGGCCGGAAAAGGCGAACCGTAAAAATGTTCCGACCTCTCCGGCTAAAAAGCGGCCGCTCTGGTTACCGGTGTTTGCCCTTTACGACTGGAAAAACCGAAGTACAAACACGCCAGAAGTCCGGCGCGTTTTTACCGATTTTTTACCGATCGCCCGCGATAAGCTAAGCGACTTTCGACCAAAATGGAGCAGCCGGGATGATTTTAATTTGTCGGCGTCGGACTTTTTTAAGGCTCGCTCGAGATAAGTCGGGTCCGGTTTTTTTAGGCCCGAGGTGTTTTTTTGGGCCATTCCGTGGCTTAAGCTAATTGGAGTTACGCCAGGAAAAAAGCAGTTTTCGCAACCCTTTTGGCATTTTTTTTTTGAAAGCGGATTTTTTTTCTTTGCGAACCTTTTTGTTCCCTTTTTTGGGGCGAGATTTAAGGTGATTTGCGGAAGGCCTTTAAGGGGAACCGCCGGGTGTCTCCGGGAAACTCGCACAATGACACCGAAGGAGGAATTCAAAGGATTAGATTTGTCATTCCGGTGACTCCGGGAAAAACGGGCCGCCGACTTTTGTCGAGGATCGCGCTAAATGCTCGTCATTATTCAGCGCTTCGCTTCTCATGTACAATGCAATTTACACAACATTTGTGACGTGTTGTGACGGGGTGTGAATACGGACTTTTCATGCGGAAATCGCCGTCAATGGCCGACGATTATGCTAATTTAATAACCGAAATGTCCTTTTCTTAACCGGTCAATATTGATAGAGAGTCATTTTTCGTGTTCAATCTGAAGGAAAGGCAATATTGAAACTTAACACATTTGGACGAATTTTTACCATACCATCTGGCAATCTAACCCTAATTTCCCATTCCTTCAAAGCTTTCTTACTTTTACCAAACTCAATAGTAAAAATTAAATTTATATCAAATTTGATCACACGTAATGGTAAAAATTAATTTCTTATGTAATTTGCCATATCAAATAGTAAAAATTAAATTTGAATCTAATTTTATTATAGGAAATAGTAAAAACTATCTTATTTTTCTTAAGATATGGTATTTTTACTATATCAAATAGTAAAAATTAAATCTTCTCAAATTCTTATACAATTTTACCATACTAATTAGGAAAAAGTGCAATGAAACTGCGACATGGAAAATGTTGAAAATTTACAATATATTTCACTACATTTTACTTTCGATGGAAAAAATTGTTTTGAATCGGAAAAAATAGGGGAAAGACGAGGAAATTCGAGTAGCAAAGTGGAGGACGAAAGTCGAAGAGCGACGTTATCCGGAATGCGGATCGGTCGCGATGCGAGCGGAAAAAATGGAGTGCGGTTGCGGGTCATCTTCCTCCCGGAGAATCATCACTTACAACTTCCCACGGCGCACAGGTAGTCCGCCTCCGGACCCCGGATTTTATTTCACAATTAACAAACGCAAGGTTACATAATCCACGATCTCAAGTTGACCACCGCAGACGTCGCGAAAAAAGATGAAAAGACTCGCACCAGATGGGCCTGCCATTGCGAATGCGGAGGTCCTTTTGTCGATGATCCAGTTTCGTTTTATTTCCCGGTTAACATTGTCGCGCGACATTATTTCAACCGTTTCGCGAGTTCGGTTTTAGTATTCAAATGGGGTGTTGGATAATATTATAAAAAGTTGGTATATATTGAAATAAACATTCGGTTCAATTTAGTATTTTTTAACTTGTAAAATGTTGAAAATTTTTAATTTTTTTATTTTGTAAAATGTAATTTTGTAAATTTTTTTAATTTATAAAATGTAATTTTGTAAATTTTGTTAATTTGTATAATTTGTAAAATTTTATAATTTTGTAAACTTTGTAAATTTGCAAATTTTTGTAAAGTGTTGTAATTTTGTAAATTTTTAATCATTTTTAAATTGTGATTTTGTAAAATTCTTTAAATTGTATAAAATTGTACACTTTTGTAATTGTAAACTTGTAAAATTTGTACTATTTTGTAATTTTGTAATTTGTAAAATTTGTAAGATTTTGTAATTTTGTAAATGTGTGTAGCTATTTAATTTTGTAAAGTATGTAAATCTTTGAAATTTTGTTTATTTATAAAAATGTAATTTTGTACATTTTTGAAAAATTTTATAACTTTAAAATTTTATAAATTACAACATTTATATAAAATTACAACATTTGTATAAAATTATTGTGCAATTTTGTAAAATTATACAATTTGTAATTTTGTTAATGTTTAAGATTTTGTACAATTTATCACAATTTCTTGTTGTAAAATAAAGATTGTATATCAAGTGTGGGAGTAAAAGGGTTCGAAGCTGTGAGAGAATTTCATTTTGATTGACGAAATGTCCAGTAGCATCTGTGAAACCAAGCCACCCAGCGTCGATCGGCAATATTCATATAATGGAGCGTCGATCGCGGAAAATCGTCCTTTGAAAATCGGCCAAACAGGTAGGCATTCCCACGCTGTTGCGAAAACACGAATTGAACCACAATTTTCGACGCAACCCGCCGATTTTGGCCCGGATAGTGAAAGGGCTGACCTATTGTGCCATTGTCAAATTCCTCTTCCAAATAAGCGGCCATCCCCCGATGAACCCACATCAAATTTTACGCATTTCCACTTTTTATAGGTATATCCCTGAATATTAAAAATAAAAATGTTTATACATTTTATATATTTCTCTATTACTCATTTTCTCCCTAAATAAGTTTGTCAATTATAGTCCATAAAACTAATTTATGTCGTTTAAAATAAAAAAACGACGAATTGTTTTAATTAAAAAAAAATAATACCGACTATTTAATTCTGTATTATTATTTACAGAAAATTAAAAATTGTCTGTAAAATTTTTAATTTTCATTGAAAAAATTTTAATACACTGGAATTCGTTTAAGTGCTTTGAAAAGCATTGCGAATTAATTTTTGAAATTTTTTTCTGTGAAACGGTTTACGAATTCTTGCTCTCGTTCCCAATTTTTTTCGAAGTTCGCGTGAGAATATCGGGAGAGCATTTTGATCCGAATCATCGGACAATGACCGCTCGATCAGATTATCTTCTCGAAAACGATGTCAGCGGACAAAAGGCGTCGCATCAAAAATTACGTGGCTCCGGAAACGTTTATTCAAATGGGCGCCGAAAAGTGTAAGCTTCTGAATAAAATCGGCCGACCGGCGGGGGTGCGCGACAAAGACGCAACCCTTGCCAGGTAGGATGCAACCGCGCGCGGAATCAGCGAGTCGGGCTTATGTAAACGCGCATTCAAATGCCGATACCTGGTCCTGGGAAAGTCCGGAATCCTTTGATCGAAAAAACGCAATTTCGGAAAAAGGGGCCGATCGTTGCGCCACCACCGTGGGAGCCGATGACCGCCGGTTAAGAAGTCGACGCGATCCTCGGGGGGCTCACCGGAGGCTCTTCAGAAATCATAACCGCGAACGGGATTACGCGGCCTTTGACATGGGAAAGTGCGTTTCGATGAGATGCAGATTTTCGGGTGGTTTTGTGGAGATCGAGGAGGAGCGTGTTCTCGATGACTTTTGGTTGATGGAGCCTTTTGGTCATTTGGTGGAAAATGGATTTTGAACAAGAGTCGAGGTGTGATCGAATTTTTATCGAAAAAAATTTTTAATTGTCAAACATTAAAATTTAAATAAAAAATTTTATGTTTAAATTTAAATTTCTTTAACAATTTTTTAAATTTAAATTTAAATAAGTAATTTAATTTATAATTTAAATAATTAAAATTAAAAAAATTTTAATTTAAATAATTAAATTAAAAAAATTTTAATTTAAATAATACAATAAAAAAAGTTAAATTTAAATAATTAAATAAAGAAAAGTTAAATTTAAGTTGAAACAGTTGAGTTTTTCTTTTGTTTTGTGATTTTGTCTGTTTTAATTTAAGTTTTGTGAAGATTTATAATTGAGTAAAATTTGTCAGTTTAAGCAATGTCTGTCGAATACTGATGATCCAGATTTGTAGTATTTCGAAAAATAACAATTTTGACATGAATTTGTTTAAATTAATTTTTGATAAATTCTGGACATTTTGTTGAAGTTATATCTCAATATATTTATACCACTGACACCATCCTATTTACGCAATTAAATTTTTAGATAATTATAAATGAAAAATTTCACTTATAATTATAAGTGAAATTTTTCAGCGTTTCAAAGTGGAAAATTTATTTTTCTATATGAAGTAGCAACTAATTAGAGAATTTATATATTTTTCGTAAAAATAATAATTCTTTAAAATCATGAAATTTAAAATTTGTAAATATTGCTACGGAAAAAATGCATGATGTTAGATTGTATTTCTACCAATTATGATTGAATACAAAAATGTTTCCCAATGGAAAACTTTTTTCTACTATCGCTTCCGATTCTATTTGTAAACAATGATTTTATGTTTCAGTAATGCTGACTAACTGTGGACTGAACATATCCCCTTAAGTATCTTCTATCAAAGGGATATACATTTCTGATATGTAAAATAAAGAAGATAATCTCGCCTCAATCACAGTTCCGAAAATTGTGATACCTCACATTTTCTGATAATTTCGTACGTATCTCCAGATTATCATATTCAAGTTACATTAGCAATAAAAAATTCAAAACATTTTCTACATTAATTTTTAAAACGATTAGTGTAGATTTTAAATAGATTAATAAATTAATTAATTAATTTATTAATTAATTAATTTATTAATCTATGTAAAATTAATATTAACTGTCTGATTTAGGCAATGTTATTCTTGTATTTTTATCAGTGAAGGAATAGTAAAATGTTTTTAATTTTACTTTATTTCTGTTATTAAGGATTTTATTATTTTACCTATATTATGTATTAAATTTTATATATTTTTTATATTAAATTTATATTACTATATAGAAAAAGAAGATCCTTTTGGACTAATGAAGTGGACTAATTCATATGGAAATCTTTCAGATTTAAAGGGAATTTTTTACATTAAACTTGAAAGTGCACAACACTCTAATAACTGTTCCAAAAACCCCATTCTTCTTGACACGGAAATCCTCGTCCTAAAAACAAGATCCACTTCCCTAAAAACATGACCAACATCTTCGAGCCAAACACCCTCGAAACCCATGCAAATCGGTCGGCCTGCCCTCGACTTTCTCCCCCCACACGTGTTCCTCCTCGCGCTCGGCGTAAGCACATGCTCCTCGAAATTCGAAAAAACGGCCGATTTCAAATTGCAACCAGATGTCGGAAAAGCGAGCGCGCGTCGCCGCCAAAAAATTACGTCTATTCGGGGTAAAGGATCGCAGCCGAGGGTGAAACGGAAAAACGATATTTTCGGAGCGCTGCTCGGTTTCACACGGTGTGTCATGTGGCGCTGGACCTGCGCGTCCGACACCCCCTCCGCCAGCACAGACAGAACATTACTGCTAAAAATTAGTATTAGTAATTTCCTCTACTTTCTAATTTTCTACTACAAATTAGCAGCATTTTTACTAACTGCTTTTCAAGAAAGACAATAATAACATAGTAAAGAGATATAAAAATATATTTCTTAGTTTCAGCGCCATCTATGAGTGAATTAATCGCAATTTTAAAAGAGTTTCCGGAATTTTCAGAGTTTCTTAAATCCAGTCTGATTGAAAATGTTTGAAAAGTCTCAGAAGATCTGACATTCCTATAAAAAATCTACCCGTAGCTAGGATTCGAACTCGCGTCCCAAACGCAGAAGTCCGAAAGTATAATCGTTAATCTACAATACTATCAAACGATTTCAGATTGATTTTATGACCTTTTCAAGAGTTTTCCCGAGATTTTTCAACAATCCAAATAAGCAAATCTTGTTAATTTCGTTAGTTTCGTTAGTTTTGTTAGTTTCGTTAGTTTCGTTAGTTTCGTTAAGTTCATTAGTTTTATATCATTATACAAAACATTTCCTGCCTCTTATGACAAATCTGTTCTCCATTTATAATACAGTAAAAGCTAATGTTCGTATCCTGTCACCCTGCTTTCTTGGGAAAGGGATGCATGTCGATTTGCGGCCGGCCTCCATGCAGATGTGCGTCCAATAACTCGATCCCGAAACGAAAATAAATAGCTCCAAAT
The DNA here is from genome assembly GCA_022817645.1 of Ceratoteleas bidentatus. NCBI lineage: Eukaryota > Metazoa > Arthropoda > Insecta > Hymenoptera > Scelionidae > Ceratoteleas > Ceratoteleas bidentatus. The sequence continues at coordinate 10,070 of JABFPB010005761.1, forward strand.
ATTTTTAGCGTTTAGGGAAACCGGACCATCCTTTCGGGCTGCGATCGGAGAAGCGTGTCCTGTTTGTCTTGGACGCTGGTATTTATTCGCCGCAAGTTCCCACAGCGACGAGCTCGGATCGCCGCAGAGGAAACCCGGCCATTATTTTAAATCCCGATTGATTCGGACGGCCGATTCTCACAGTAGCACCGGATATGAAAATCGACGAGAGAAACGCGAGAGGGAAAGTGGTCACGAAAAAAAGATTATGACCCCGGACGTCGAAATTTTGGCCGAATCAAGGAAAATATTTGGTTAATAGGCTGAGTGATAGATGGTTGGTTGATTCGATGACAGCTTGGGTTGGGGGAAGATACACAATTTTTTTATTTTATATCTGGGCATTTTTGGGGGTAAGCAACCATTCTGTTGGAGATTGCTGTAGTATAATTTTTCGATCAGTCAATCGTGGGTAATTTTATCAATTCAATTATAATAGACAATCAATTCTTGATTGTGTATTATATTTATTAATACACAATCAGTTCTAGACAAACTTTGACTAGAAATGATCAAGGTACGAAAAATCATAAAATTTCTCTCAATTTTCCAAGTTTATATATTTTTTTAATTACTATAAAGGGAAAACACTTTTATAGTAATTTCCAAACATTTACAGTCATCTGTATAATATTTGTCAGACATTTGCTGTCGGTTTCACTTTCACATGAGGCAAATGTATTTGGGTAACCAGAACTTCAGCAAGAACCACCGCTTCTGTCCGACGAAACCGATATTTTGATGGCACTGGGAAAGGGGATTGCGTGGGAGGAGAGAAAATCGGCCGATCGTCCGTTCGGATCGACGAAACACTTGTCCGATAATTTAGTCCTCCCTGGAAATTGGCCCTGACCGTAAACGCGCAACGAAACAGTCGGGCGCTGCATCCAGCCGGGCGGCCCCGCACGAACGGCTATCCCTTTCATGCGAGGCACGCAATTTACGTGTCAGGCACGTGCCACGACATATGTGGTCTGCGAGAATCGTTGCGAATTCGACGGCTATTTCGCGTCTTATTATAGGTGGAATTATGTTCTCACGGGTCTACCTGAAAGGGCTACCTTGGCGATGGATAATTAGGTCCTATTACTTTGTACCGGCATCGACACCACGAATTAGGGGGATGCCCTTGTCGAGACCAATTGATCACAATCTGAAAAGTGATGTGGAACGTTTCCAAAAAGATGCAAACAGTAAACTGTTTAAATGAAAGAATAATTACAAAATTTACTTGAAGGATCTGGAAATTTACCATACGAAATAGTAATTTGTACACATCAGATTGTATAATTTACTTGAAGGTTCTGAAAATTTACCATTCGAAATAGTAATTTGTACACATCAGATTGTAAAATTTACTTGAAGGATCTGCAAATTTACCATACGAAATGGTAATTTGTACATATCAGATTGTAAAATTTACTTTAAGGTTCTGAAAATTTACCATACAAAATAGTAATTTGTACACATCAGACTGTAAAATGTACTTGAAGGATCTGAAAATTTACCATACATAATAGTAATTTGTGCATATCAGACTGTAAAATTTACTTGAAGGTTCTGAAAATTTACCATACAAAATAGGAATTTGTACATTTGAACTTGCAAAATGTACTTGAAGGTTTAAAATATTTACCACGCGAAATATTAAAACCTTCCACGTCACCTTCCAAAATCTAACCGAAGCTTTCGAAAAACCATGCAACCCAGCAGTTTTTCCGAAAACAAATGAGTTAGCCTCTTCGAAGGATTGAAAAATCGTTACGACACGGTGAATTTTCCCTGAATGCATATTTTGATCGACCATTGTTCCCCGCCGACGATCGAGTGCCGCAGCGATTTTTTACTCAAAGAAAAGCATCATTCCAAACTCCCCAGGAAATCTCCAGCCGTTGTTCTCGACAAAGAGAAAAAATTGTTCGTTATCATCGCGGCGTGAAATTGCTCGGGCGACTCAATTAAGCCGCGTCGAATCGGGCTTCATCGAAATGATGTTGTCTCTCGAGCCACGATTAGGCGACGCTTTTTTGCCGGGCTCCATTGAGCGCGCCCTTTTAAAGGGTTAGGGCCACCTGTTCGTTCCGTGCGTCCCGAAGTGTCGACAATGAATGCCGACGGAAATTAGGGTTAAATCGATGCCGAGCCGCTTTCCTGGGCCTTTAAGCCGCGGTAATTGCTGCCTGCCGACTAATTGTAACATTCCGCAGTTCAAATATAGTTATCGGCGCAACTTTCGTGGTTCGTGCGAGTGCAACTGTTTCGCTCGCATTCATGAAAGTGTAATTCACGTGTCCGACGCTTATAACAGCATCTATAGGCGCGGTACGTGCGATAATGAATGCATTTGGGGGGCGGCGCGTCGGAACTCCGCGAGGCGAACGGCTTGGTGCCTTTCAACGAGGAAGGCCGGCTGTTTGTTTTATTGACGGCTAAAGTAGGTTGAAGAGGCGCGAATGTCGTCGAAAAGTGGTTGCTTTGTGGTTTTTGGAGCATAGGACGATTGGTATTTCGAGGGTTCTATATATTTTGTTGGATAATGATTAAAAGATCCGTTTAATCATCCGTAGCTTTGAAATATATATAAGTTAGTATTATTATTAAAATTATTAATGCTATTTGGAACCTTTAAAACACGTAGATTCGACGTGTCACCTCTAAAACACGTAGATTCGACGTAGATTCCACGTCGAATCTACGTGTTTTAGAGGTAACACGTCGAATGTTTTAGAGGTGACACGTCGAATGTTTTAGAGGTGACACGTAGATT
>JABFPB010005762.1:0-12875 GCA_022817645.1 Ceratoteleas bidentatus
CTCCCTGAAAAGTGGGAGAGAATTGGCCATTTCCTTCCCGGTTTTTAGTGTGGGAAATTGAGTTTCCCATGCACGTGCGGTGAAAAAGCGTTTCAGTATTTATCATGAGTTTTCGCATTGATTAATACAATTTTGTGACAACTTTAACATTTAATTCTGACCACGCTAACAAAAGCTAATAATCGTTATTTATTAAAAAAAGTGTATAAAATACTCATGTTTAAATAATGTTCATTGTTTACATTATTCATAATAAAATTATGACTAATGTGTGGTAAATTTTAATATTGTATGGACGTTTGAACCGAAACTTAGCATTACTGGTACAATGAGTTATTTCGAGCATTTTCGCGGCGCGCAGTGTTCTTTAAAATTGTGAAAAAACTACTGAATTCAATTTCGGAAATCTAACAACGCCACGTGAAAGAGCACATTCCAAAGTATCAGCATACGCAATAAAAAATGTTTCATCAAAAAATCTATTTTAGGCCAAGTGGACGGTCCCCTTAAGCAGAGAACTGTGGAAATTTAACGATTCTTGTTACCTGATAAACTCAGCGCATCCAGTCATCTCAGTCGTCAGAGTATGTCCGAGCTGTGATCTCGAATTTCACGAAAAATTCGAAGAAACTTGCTTTCCGTTAGTGTTCACAATAAATATGTATTGTTACCAAATTATTTATTTATGATAATTTTTTTAATAATAATCTAAAGTTTGAACATTTTTTCACTGAAAAAAAGGATGTCAGTCGTACTCAATGAAAGGTAGTAATGTATAGATCAAACTAAAAACGTCCTGCAGAAGACAATCCAGTTATCTAACCATACATGTGAGGCAGTGTGATTGTTAGAAATAATCATTTCATTGCCTGCAACAGTGGAACTCATTGTTTGTTTCATGCGATACATCGTATGAAACAAACGTCTAATGCCAACGGGCATTAGACAAATCGTTTATCTCAGTGCTGTATCTCTGGCATTTTAATCTTTCGCGAATCAATCCCGTGATAGAACAAGATATATATTATACATATATTATATATATGTCACATTAATGTTCTATCTGGTCATTACAATACCATATTATTTATTCCGAAAATGTTACTAAATGATAATGCAGCTGATGATTACGACTAAGGTTTTTTAGATTATACCTTGAATTAATCTAAAAAAAGATTATTGTATTAATCTGCAAATCTATTGAAGAATATTAAGCTATATAACTGGGCTCTTTGTCAGCATCTTATGTTAAGTGATTAGAGTCTGAGAATAAGACAACTTAAACGTCTTATTGAACCGAGAACATAACAGTTATGCGTGTCAGTAATTGCATGATACAAGAGTATCGATGAATATAGAAGATAATATTCGTTAAATGTGCAGTGTTTTCGGACAAACTCGTTGCATTCTACACTCAACCTGTTCAAATATATAGTGAGCTTTCACGAAAATTATGCTCAATAAAACTGTACACGAAACTTTATATCGAATCTCGGTCTTATTTTACGTCTATATTTATCGTCTAGCGTTGTAAAACCTTATAATATAAAAAGTAATACGTGAAACTTGAGTCTCACTAGCTCAAAACCAGTTGCAATAAGTGGATTCTCGTCATTGCCAAACAAATCAATTACATGCAAACCAACTTTGCTTGTAATAACTACGTTTGTTAAAGTTTTATTTGTTATAAAACTTTAGGCCGTGACAAGCGAGGCCTTGCACAAATTTGACTATATGAGTATTTTGTCTAAAACTGACCTGATTTGATTGAAATGTACTTATGGGGAAATCGTTGACAGTTCTCGGCATCTGAACATTCTTTTGAGAATATGAAGCCAAATACAAAAGTTCTATGTAGCTGAATTTAACTGAAGAACAACTTATAATTAGCGTTTGGTTTTCTAGCACAGTAAACATATGAGTAGAAGATGAATACTTACTTTTACTCTGTACTTCATATTCTAATAAAATTGTACACGGAGAAAAAAGTATGTTAATAATAAGCAAGAACTTCTGTACATTTTCATATCTGGTTAAGGAAAACGGGACTACAATCGACACTCCTATTTCTGATGTTGCCCTTTCCGACCACTCCTCTTTCTGATGAAAAACTGTTCTTCTTTGTGACCGATTTCCCCTCAACAGTTCTCTCCAGAGGGGTGACACGGCCCAGCAAACTTGTGTAAATCGTGACGGGTCTTACAGTTCCATTCCGCTGAAGGCGCCAGTAGTCGGTTGGCCCGAAATTGTGACGTCAGCTCAAGTTAAAAAATCTCGGTTTCAAGTTAAAAATAACGTTTTGTTTTCGTTCAACAAAATGAATGCTCAAATAAAAAAAAGCGTAAAATATGTATTTTATTTTCATGTTATTTTCATTTTTAGTTTGTTTCAACTAAATTCTTTGCTGACCAAATAATAACAAAATTCTTTTTTTGATTTAATCAAATATTTCCCTGCGTGCACGGAGAGGGAAACGCACGACAAATCGTAGCGCCTGTTTTGGGCCGCATTGCCAGTTATCGCGCTTGAACAGCTTTATAATGTTTATGGATAACAAATGACGGTGCGACAGCGCTCTATGTTTCGTGGTGCGTTCGTGCATTTGTAAATATGGTGCATGCACCAAGATTTGCCGTACATACATTCTTGAAGTTCATCGCTCAGCGACAAACTTGATTTAAACGATGTTTTTCTTTAATTACAATCGTGATTAAATCAATGATTTGACTCAAGCGATTTAAATAATTCCAACCCTAAAATATTTTGATATATAGATTAGACTTGTCATAAAAATTCTAATATTCGATAATAGTTGTTGTATATTTGATAATAATTTTAACAGTAACGTAAACCACTCAATTTCTAATCTAATAACTAAGAAAAATTAATGAAAAATGCTGGATCTAACTCAATGTTCTAACTCAAATGTCATTCAGGTTTAAACATACTATAGGTTAGTCGGGTAGATCATAAGACATAAGAAAACAGTATTTTTCGTTGTGCATGCACAACAAAATACAAAGCATAGACGCAGCATAAAACATACAGCATATCGCACTTTCATTCGCTGTGTACGCATCATGATATAGTGAGAAGTGGACTCGATTTTACTGTGCGATGGCGCTAGTTCTTTTCTCGTGCGTGGTGGCGCTACGCTTTGTCGTGCGTTTTCCTCTCCGTGTGCAGTACAATCACGAAGAAGCGTATTTTTAGGGTGATTACGGTGGTACATGTAACCCTTAGTAAGTCGCGTGGGGCCTGACAGGCAGGGGGTTCAAACTCTCATAAGAAGCGTGGATCGCATTTGTGATTAGTTACGCCACCTGTATTGACCGGCGGTCTCGAGGAAATGCCGTGCTAAGTCGGGAGATTTAAAAGATCTATTTAAAGTTTCAAATTGCAGGATATAAAATGTATGTATTGCACTGCATAATTATTGTTACTAATTAATAAATAAATAAGTTAATAAATAATTATGATAAAAAATAATAATTTTAAAAAATAATAATTTTAATGGAATATTTAAATAATTCGTGATATCACTTGATGCATAATATACATATATGAGATGAACGTTAATACTAATAATAAAATATTAAAATTGTATAAATTGTAGTAAACGAAACGATTTCTTCCGTGGCTTTCTCTCTATTCAGTAACTCCAAAAATTACAATTCGCTTTATCAACTAAACATTCAACTCGAATGTTTTCGTAGCACACGTTTTTTTTAATATTGTCGCCTACAGTTTCGGATATCTTGACAATTGACCGTCCCCGGGCAAACACAGCTCTCAAACATTCACTCAGATTGTAAAATTTTAACACTGCAATAACTTATTTTTGCCTAAACAGTTTTGTTCGTCTCTTTAGAAGGCAGATACGGGCGCATAGCGTCTGCAGCGATTATGCCTTTGTAGGTTCTATGCGTAACCTGGAAACCAGGAATATCCTCAACTATATAGCGGTCCCAATCTAAGACTTTATGAACCGCGTAAGGTCCTCGGAATGGCGGAATTAACTTTTTATTTGTTCCTGGCATAGTGTCAGCATTCCGTATCAAGACCATGTCTCCCACACGATAAGTGGCAGGTTTACGTCGCTTATTGTAGGCCGTCGTATTCTGATCAGTCGTTTGCTCCACACCAAACAATAACCGGCTAAGCGATTCGCCCGTCTATCGACTGACGCTATTGTTGACCGCGATTTCTACGTATCCCAGGAGAGGCATCAACACTCAACTTGGCGATCATCGGAATGATCGTTCGGTCCACCCCCTCAATCTGTACATTTCCTCGAGGTGTACCGGTTGCTATCAACACATGTCGTATGTCGAGTTCTCTTACCGCGGTTTGGAAGGTTTCAGCAGTAAAAGCCGTACCCCGATCACTAACTAACGTCTTGGGTCAGCTGTACGAAAGAAAGTGTCCTCGAAGAAGACATAGGGCTTCTTCAGACGATGTAGTTCGATAAGCGTACAACCTTACGCACTTAGTAAAACCGTCGATAGTCGACAAAATATAACGATACCCAGAGCTGGTCCGTTTTAAAGGATCTAGGAAGTCTACGTGCAGATTTTGGAAAGATACGACATCTTTCTTCCATTTGTAAATCAGCCCATCGCCTTTTCTGCTTGATGGAGCATATTTCAAACAACGAAGACAATTATAAATATGTTTCCGAATTCGACTCCGCATTTCTGGAAACTAGTACACTTTGATTAGATTATCATAAACTTTGTCGAAACCTACATGACCCAGTTCGTCATGACCTTTTCGCAACACGTTTGAAACCATAGGCACAGGCGTGTAAAAGGACAATCGATCCTTGTTCAATTTCCGATAAACCAAACCGTTACGCATCTCGTAAAATTTATCTTCGCCTTGCCCCAAGCATTTTCTGATATTAAGAATAACTGGATCTTTTTCTTGACACAAAACCAGTATTTTCTGAAAAGTGTTGCCCTCCAGAACGAGGATAGTATTACATCGGCTCAGAGCATCGACGTGACCCATTCTTGAGCCTGGGCGATGTTTAATGTCAAAATTAAAGTCTTGTAAAGCCATTGCTCATCTTGAGATTCTCGGATTGATCTCGATTTTTGCCAACGTCAACCGGAAACTATCACAGTCAGTAAGAAGGCGAAATCTCTTTCCATAGAGATAGACCCTAAACCGACGCATCGCGTCTATTGCAGCGAGACTGTGATATTTGGCTTTAGCCGGGGTGGTTCTCAGACTGAAATAAGACACGGGTCTAAATTGACCATCCGGTTGACGTTGCAGTAATATCACACCGAACCCCACAGCACTAGCTTCGCATTGCAGCTCTGTCTCAAGATCAGGCGAGTAGACGCAAGAATTGGTCGCTTAGCCAACGATTCCCGAAGTTCATCAAACACCTGAAATACTATAGGGCCCGTCGAATTTAGAACGTCTTTTGATCGCATCATACAAAGGCTTTGTTCGCCTATAAAAGTCAGGAATGAATCTACGGAAATAGCTGGCCAGCGCCACAAATCGATGCATTTCATTAGCACGCTTGGGGACCGGAAAATCAAGGACCGCTTGTACGTTTCGCGAACTTGGTTAAATTCCTTCCTCATATAACGTATAACCTAGATAGTCAACCTTTTGAACCGCGAAATGGCACTTGTCCCAGCGAAATCGCAACCCATTGGCATGCGCAAGTGCGGATACTTCTCGCAATGTTTCCAAGTGCTCATCTAAATTATCTGACGCAATCATCAAATCGTCAAGATATACGAGTAATCGACCCTGACGGATCAACTCCGCAAATACATCGTTTACAAAACGTTGGAAAACTCGTGGTCCATTCATCAGCCCAAATGGCATTCTTATGAATTCAAACTGCCCTAGTGGCGTTACAAACGAAGTGTATGGTATAGATGATTCGGCCATTTGGACGTGGTGAAGCCCATCTCGTAGATCCAGAGTAGTGTAATAACGCTTCTCGCGTAGACGATCGAGGTTATCATCCTTCGATTGTGTAGGAAATCTGCCTCTCACCGTAATTTTATTCAGTTCCCGATAATCTACACAAACACGTATATCACCAGATTTCTTGTGCACGAGCACCACAGGTCTGGCATAAGGAGAATTACTAGGCCGAACTATACCTTCTGAGACCCATCCGTCCAAGACAGCACGCAATTTCTCCTTCTCCGCGTAAGCCATCCGGCGAGGTCTACACGAGATTGGCTGGTCATGCTTCAGACAAATTTTCATTTCAAAACCGTCTCCAAATACTCGACTTTTAGATTTACTATTTTCCATTCAATCATACAAGCGACAAAATTCGCGCCCTCCTTCTGGTCCAATCGATGGATTCACATCCAAATATTCTCGCGATAATCCGCTATCGCACATTTTATTGTCAACCTCAGTTTCGATAACTGCACTCCTACGCATAGTTACTCGAATCCCAGGATAAGCGAAAAAATTGCGACCCAGTAAGGCCGGCTATAAAATTGTACCTCATGGTACCACGTAAAACTTTAATCTCACGTAATTTCCAGCCACGCGTAACTTTGGTTTGTATAATCCCAATATACTTAAACGCGTGCCATTCAACCCACGAAAATTATTACACATCGTGATTCCGAGTCCAACAATACTGTAATTCGATACTTACAATCATTTCTATCGTCGTTATTAATTTCTACATCTGCTAAGTAAGCAGGCACCATCGCTCAATCGACGTCGACCTGGTACACGCCCGTTCAATCTGCTCTCTGGTTTAAAGAAGCTTGACCTTGTGGCTGATCCAGTGACTGCGGTAGTTCGATCTCACAGTTGAAGCTGCTCGATGAAGGCAATTTCGACTCAGATGCCCTCCCATGCCACAATTATAGCATATCTTGGAACGCGAGCACTGAGCTGACAGGTGCCCCAGTACACCACAATTGAAGCACTGAATACGTGCTAAATATTCGACCATCTCCGCCTCGTTCAAAGGAACTTGATTGCCCAATACGACATTTGCCTGACAATATTCAGTGAACGTCTCGCCATACTTCCAGGTCTTTGTCTCGAACGCCTTCCGCAGATGGACCTTAGACTGCTTTCCCCGAAAGGTAACCTCCATCTGAGCAGGCAATTGGTCGATGGTCAACGTCAGATATTCCGACTTAGAATGGAACCATTCCAATGCTCGTCCCTGCAGTCTCGCGCAAATGATCAGCTGTAATGGGTTTTCGTCAAATTGGTACAGCTGTCGTAACAACGCAATTTGTTGATGACAAGTTTCAAACATGCCCGTACCGTCAAAGTAACCCAACAATTCCTTCAAAGGACGGATGTTCACGGCTGGAGCAATTTGGGCGGCGCGAGCTGCGAGCTAATGGACGCAGATCCCTCTCTTGTCGCGCTAGGTTCAGCTCCCTCTGAAGTAGATCACGTTCTCGACGTAACAGTTCGTCTTCCACTAGAACACCAGCGTGATTCTCCGGGTCGAGAGTGTTACCTTGTCCCGGTGGAGCAACCACCAACGTCTCCTGGAGCGGCAGCCTGAGCACCGGGATGACGTCTAATTTCATCCCCATCGTTTCCAACCATCACTGCGTTGTGCTCGGCTATCGGTTCTATCGGGTGTATCAATGCATCGGTCAAAATTATCCCATATATGTGGATCCTGCTGCTCAAGTCGTAGAATCAACTCCGCTTTAGGCCCAGCCGGTTATAGGCCCCGCGCTTTCAACACAGCTCTCAACTGTTCAGGAATTCGGTTAGGTTCAACCATTGCAAACAGCTCGATCCCACTTCTGATAACTGTAGTAAACGAAACGACTTCTTCCGTGGTTTTCTCTTTATTCAATAACTCCAAAAATTACAATTCGCCTTATCAACTAAACATTTCGTTGCCCCTGACAACCAGAAACATTCGAGTGATGAACTCGAATGTTTTCGTAGCACAAGTTTTTTTTTTTAACATTGCCGCCTACAATATATAATATACGTATATTATACATAAAACATAATATTATAAATAGAACAAAAATGAAACAAAATAAGGTTTAACAAAAAAATAGAATTTTAGTGTTCTCATGTATTTTTTCAGCGTCGCATCTAAAAATCAGTCACGGTAATTAAAATCAAGTCGTAAATAATAATCTTCATTTTTAAGATCAGGCACTTAAATAATAACAAATAAAATGTCGTTGAAACATAACATTTGAAATTAAGTACTTCAGAACAAGACGTAACAATATCACAATTGTGGACGAAAACAACACGCCCTTTAATTGTCGCATTTAAAATATCACAAATAATTTTCACAACAATTAATCATTTGCGTTTATATTATTTACTTTATACCTATTAATTTGAATGCTTCGTCAGAATACGAAACATTACTTTTCCGTTTTTTTGTGCATATTGCAGCAAATAGAGAACGATTTTAGAACTATCTCTGATATTAAGGACATGCACCACCGCAATTTTCAAGTACCAGAAGGAATTTACCGAATTGAACAAAACTTTGGGGAAAGATAGTTTATAGAGCAACTCAAATAATGGCTAAATAAAATTCAAATTGGGGTGCAACATTTTGAGATTATAGTTCCTACTTTTTGTAAATATGCATTTTTTGAAAATATCTCCACGCAGTGTTATAGAGCAGACAGTTTTGCGTTGAAAATAGCTTTACTTTGATTTTTTTGTTCATTTGTCTAAGAGGAGGTAGAGTTTGAAAATGTAAGCTTTTAACTAAACTGCAAAAATATGACATCCCATTGGACCAAATCCAGCCAGATTTGGCCTACATTTGGGCGATGGCCTGGGCCAGAAGATGGCAGTAATATGTCTCGAAATTCGCCCAAATATCGACCAAATACGTAAGGCATTTCAAGAAGGTCCAGATTCACTCGAAGTTTGGCGCTCGGGCCTCGAGGTACTCTGACCTCTCATAGGGCCAGTTTTCGATAAAATAGCTTTCGATAAAATCGTTCTCACATTTTTCGATGTTTAAGGTACTTACATTATCGCTGATCAATTTACAATCGCTGGATTTAGTGCCCGTGGTCCCGTGACTCGAGAATCGCATTTGGAAAGAAACACTTAAAACACAAGAGAAACACTTCATTCGTACATTTCACGGCCAATTTTTCTCATTTTTTCGCATGTGTTTTGTCTTTGTCAGTTCAGTTATTTTTTTATTGTTTATGTCGTAAAATCAAATTTTCTCAAAGACAACGTTTTATGGTTCATATACTAACTTTTGTTACATGACGTTTATAAAATAATCAATTCATTATTCAGATATTTGTCTCCTTTACGTTGGTGCTATCCTGGACCAAACCTGGGCCTTCGTCGTGGTCCACAACACAGGCCTACATTTGGGCACTAATAGGTGTCAAATCTAGCCCAATATTTGATCGACGGTTATGGTCAACGTTTATGATAATAAGCGTGGAACAAATCTAGGGCAAATCCGGGCCTACGCAACGGCTCATCGAAGCAGCTGGCCCCAGATTCGATCGAAGGCATCGTTTTGATGCATTTGGGCAAATCTGGACTTCCACACGTGGTCCAATGGGATATACCACGTTATTTCGGTTTAGAATTTTTCCTAGAATACGAACCTACAAAAACAGAGGTATTAGTTTTTTATCCTATTTGATATAAAGTATATATGTTAATACCCTATTTTTGTAGGTTCGTGTAAAATTTCTAAACTAAAATAATGTGGGATATATCATATTTTTGCAGTTTGGTTAAAAACTTACATTTTCAAAATCTCCTCTTAGACAAATGAATAAAAAAATCAAATTAAAGCTATTTTCAACGTAAAACTGTGTAAATTTTAGTATTCGAAAGTCGACTACTTTTCAATAAAACCTTCTTTTTATTTGACCGGGTCTTTTTTGTTTTCCGAGCAATAATTAGCGTCATAAAAAGAAAGAAAGAAATAAATAAGGTTCTGAGAAAAACAAAGCTCATGGAAAATGACCCTATTATATAAAATTATATTCTAAGTTGCGCTACTTTTACATTCACACATTCTATAACACAGTACACACGAATATATACACAAATTCTTCTCGAATTATTTTATAAAGTTTTATATCACGTGGCACATAAGATGACGATTCCGCCTCGTCTCGATACAGGAGTCGTTCAATCACGTGGTCACAATGGCGACGATCGGCGGATCCTCGATACTTGTCGGAGATCAAATTTTATGGTGAAGTGGCGTCACAGGTTCGACCTTGACGTTGTCCGCGCTTCAATATGACACAGCTCTCAAGGTGAGATCGACAGTCCGCAGGTGGAACAGTATGGCAACTCATGCTCGGCCGTTCCAATTGTGCCGTGACGGTGCGAACCCGGCTAGTCACGCCTATGGCTGTTAGTTCGCCGGTGAACAGGAACTGTTCAACGGGATGAAAACGAAAACCCGCCTACACACAAACGACATTAGTACTTAACATCACCTACTACCCCACACACACCCACCATCTCACACCACACATACCTTTGAGCGGGTTTCTCGACATGTGTAATTGCACAATTTTCGGTGCAACGCTCTACTCACAATAATTCGATGCGCGACAACTTGCGATGCGCGACTACTTGCGATGCGCGACAACTTGCGATGCGCGACTTCAATTACGCCTCGTGCGGGGTTGCCGAGAATCTTTCTCGCCGCGTCGCTACGTCCTCCTCGCTACGGGACTCGGACCACTCTGATTTCAGACGCGCGATCAATCCAAATCGATACCCCCCAATTCATACGTTATATAGCTAAGCTGTCGGAAACGTCAAACCACTCTCACTAGTGTCACCCTCTGGCTACCATCTTACCCTAATTACCTTACAACTGTCTGCTCTACAACATAGCGTGGAGATATTTTCAAAAAAATGCATATTTACGAAAAGTAGGAACTATAACCTAAAAATTTTGCATCCAAATTTGAATTTTATTTAGCCATTATTTGAGTTGCTCTATAAACTATCTTTCCCCAAAGATTCGTTCAATTCGGTAAATTCCTTCTGGTACTTAATACTAATAATATTGCGCTGGTGCATGTCCTTAAGCTAGTATGACAGTCTTAATTTTTTTAAACCACTTAATCGTTTCGTCATATTGTATGACATTTTTAATAATAATTTAAAATCTTTAAACACAAGAAATCCGTGAAGTCGTTTGAGCATTCTTAACAATGAGTTAAATTTTACAATAATTTGTTTGCTATTTCGGAGAAATAATTTTGCGTCTTAGAACGTGTTTCGAAGTGTTTGTGGAATACTTTTGTGGGAAACTTTTCCACAAATACTGTCGAAAAGCGCATTGTTTTCCACGCAACTCCGTCATCATTCAACGGAATAGTTTACTCACAAAAATCATTTAACTGATCCAAATATATTTATTTGCTCAAAATAAAGAATTTATATGTATTTTCGATAAATATTTCACAACTAAATGTTGGCACAAGTAAACATGTGATGTTTACTTTAAATGATGGAATTTATTTATAGATGGTAAATTTCTGAAGTAAATCTATTTATTTGCGGTAAATAAATCTTTCTTCTGAATGTTCGAAAAACGTACCTCGGCGATAACGAAAACTACCGAGCGTTGGCACGAACACAACGCGGAAACTTTGTTTTATGAAAATTCAACTTGCGCGGAGTTAATGAAACGAAACACCAAGTTGAGTTCAATGTTAATGAGCCGCGAGTCAGCTGTGTCAATGCTAACCAAACCGAATAGTTTTTTCCCGTTCGTTCGCTGCTCGTCTATTCGTCGACGAATTCGATTAAATTAAAATTACAATTGCACGCCGGCGATTTGCGCAGGTTATCTCCGAAGTTCGGCTAATTTTGCAGATGAACGAAATTCCATTGATTTTGAACGGAGTGCGGAAGAAATTCGACGATTTGAGATTGTTTGAAAATGCTTAGCGCTTGTGTGCAATTTCACTTTGTCAGGACGGCGCGCAGTTTTTACTTACAATTTGGCTGTGCGAATAGAACTTGCCGTCGACCACACATTTCTTCAAGAAGGGCTCTTCCGTGGAAATTTCCAGCGAATTGCTTTGAAAAGCTATATCGACTTCCCCGAGAAGTACTTCGTCGGTTGTTCTGCCAGGTGCTGAAATTTTAATGTCGTATTATTTAGGATGACATTTAAATTGAAAATAAATAAGAAATTGAAATATTTGGAAAATAAGGAATAGTTTATGCATGTCCGTGATGTATGTCAGTTATGTGACACGTCACAGTTCATGCACGTTCGAGATAATATTTGTTTCTACTGCTAATCAGTTAACATGTGTGATCCCAGTTCTTTCATATATATCGGATTTGTACTACTTTTATTATATCACACATAATTCAGTTCATTTTTCATAATGTTGGCCACTTCACACAATTCTTTCATGTCTCGTCTTAGAGATCAAAGGCAGTTATCATATCACATAGTTTTTGCAAGAGCATCACAGATCATTCAATACACATCATCTCAAAGTCACACAGGCGAGCTACGTACGTCACACCATCTTTTTCAATAAGGAGTTTTGTTGACACGTAACTGAATATGTCACACAGGTTATTATATTATAGTTATAATATATCGCACCAGATATTATGTATGATGACTTCTACGTGACATATTTGCCATTATTATTACAATGTCCCTAACAACACATAGGGAATGGGCGGGCAAAGCGGTTTACATAAGGAAATCCAACAAAAAGTATCGGTTATCTACAACCATGCACTGTAAAAAAAGTTGCATTAAATAGGATGTAAAATATCACGGTTGCCGTGACATTTTAAGTAATTTTCCACCAAATGCGGAATTTTCCGTAAACTGTCACGTAAAGTGCCTATTTTGAATCTCACGAATTCGCTAT
>JABFPB010005763.1:0-12874 GCA_022817645.1 Ceratoteleas bidentatus
AACTAATAAAACTAACGAAACTAACAAAACTAACGAAGCTAACAAAACTAACGAAACTAATGAAACTAACAAAACTAACGAAACTAACAAAACTAACGAAACTAACAAAACTAAGAAATCTTACCTAACTTGTACATTTTGAATGACTTCTTCAGAACTGACAAGAAAATGATATTCATTTCCCATATATGATTCATATATACCACAAGTTACATACATTCCTTTTACTTAGCCAAAAAGAATTTGTTCAAAACATTTCGTGCCCCCTGGCTGCTATTCCTGCCAGGATTAGCAGTAAATTGAAAGAAGTAGGATCCTGGAAGTCATTGGTCACGTCAACCTCGAATCCCAAACCCATGAAACCCCTCGGTTATCGCGAGATCGTGACCTTTCGGACGCTCCTTGAAATTCCGCAACCGAATCATCGCGATGCTTGACACCGGACGTCGGGGTCTCGGCTTCAATTTCTGCGCTCGGCCCACGCGTACTTAACGCGGCAGCTCGCGACGATTGAATTGTCCGCGGGCCAGAGGTCGTCGCCGCGTTCTCACACCGGGACGCGACCTCTCGCGGCGGAGCCACGCAACCGAAACCCGAGCCGCCCGATTAGCATGCACGTACGGTTTCCTTCCGACGGAAAACATGCAAATCCCACAAGGTGTTCCGAGCGGGCGCCTCCGTTTGGGAACATCTGTCGGCCCCCTTTTTCTTGCCGGCTTTCGCTCCGTCTCGCCGCCAGGTCCGGCTAATTAACCGCCTCGTCCCGATGGAAACGCCGGCCCGCATCTGGTGCCCCTGGATGGGGTTATTTTTAAGTGTCGCCGGGCGTATGGAGACGCCGATATATATAGACTCAAGGGTCTGCTACTTTCGAAGATCTGCCCTTTGCTACGAATGCAGAGGAGCTCTTGAGTTAGAGCAGAAGGGTTGGGTATTTTTAGAGTTTAGTAAAGAATTTAGTTTTTATAGAGACTTGGTCGAGGAGAGAGAATTAGTCTTTGGGGTCTAGGAAGAGTAGGGAGGAGATTGCGAATTTTGATTAGAAAGAAGACAGAATAAACTGAAAATTCAATTTATTCGACATATTTTAACGCCATTACCTTACTTCCAGTACTTTGAGGAACTATCTCCATCTCATTCCACTGAATTTCCATAAAACACCAATTTTCAACCCACTTTTTCTACTTCCAACCAAGCCACATTCCTCCAAAGAATTTCCTCTTCAAAAAGAACAAAACCTCATCCGATTAGCCCTAACCTTCAATTAGCCCCGCCCCTCGCCTAACCGCGAAAATGCCTAAACCGTCGTGCACTTAGCGCATTTTTAATATCTCATCGCGTGTCGTCCCCCTCGCGAAAATACCGCGCATTATCCGGGAATGCCGGATCGCTGGGATGTCTCTCGTGACGTCACCGGGTCTAGCCGGCGCACGCGAGCGAGACATTCCGCGGAATTTCCATGGAGCCGGCCGGCGCGCTGCGCCGCCGGCCTCCTACTACCTATGGGGTTTGTGCGTAATAACGCAATAGAAGCTGTATCGATCCCGCCCAGACACTGGCTGTTGTCAGGGGGTTGATAACGATATGCACGACCCTGCCGGGCAACCCTTTTCCCCGCGCCGTTCGCCCGGCAACGATCACCGGACAAAAAGCGCATCCCGACAATCGGTCCATCCCCAAAAAACTGCAAGATTCACGGATTTTCAGTGGTTAGTTCCATCGTACCACAGATTCGTGAGGAACTAAATATCTAGCCGTTCTTTCAGAAGTTACTGACTTGCTGAAGAGGTGTTAGAAGGAGATGAAGATGTAGACAGTCAAAGATCTTTGAAGTTCATTAACTGAAGCAGAAGAAGCCTAGAAGCAACAAAGAAATGGCTTTCCATTCCATGTATTCATATGCAAAATCTTTTTCTGATATTGCAGTCGAAGGAATATACATTTTATCTTAATACCATTCAGAAAGTAAAGGAATACTCTACTGATAACTTAATCTCGTTGCAAACTTCGGAGGGGTATACTCTATCGGAATGAAGTTTCGAAGGAAGTAACCATCTCCCCAGTGGTTGGATCAAAACATCTTCCACCTCTTCTGTACTCTTCTATGCTGATATATGATCTATGACCATTAATCATTCATGGTATCAGATTCCCAGAAGTCAGACTTGTCTTAAAATCTGTCTCCAGATGTTAGGAGTCTTCCCAAGCAGGTTGCTAGGTAGGCACGCAATTGTTGATACGGCGTAACGGCCTATACATGTTGGTCGAAGTCTGATGGATGCTGTCAAAGATCAGGTTGGTCCTAGAATTTCCCTCTCGGGGTGCGAGTGACGTGCGTCGCACGTCGCACGGGTGGGGAGGGGGTGCGGTGGACAGGACGGAGGGGCAGGATTAAATAGAGAGGACTATCGATTCGTAGAGAGCGCGTTTTCGAGGGTACGGGAATTCGGAGAATGGATACGCGGAAAAGGGAAAAGGGACGGCGAGACGAGGGGAGGAAGCGCGAGGGAGGGGGCAGCGGGGCAGTGTCCTTTGTCGAGGATCGGTCCTTTTTTCGGCGGCGACTAGGGGGATGGATAAATTCCGACACCAATGGCAGGAGCCCGGTGCTTAGCGGGTCCGTGAGGCCAGGTGGTACGCGACCGTTGCGCCGCATCCCCCTTTTGCCGGAACGACGTCACGCTCGGCGATGGCAGCTGCAACGTCCGGCCTCGAAATACGCAGGCCAACTTTGTTTCATCTTCTGACGATGTTTTTGGGACGGTTCCGAGAGGGACTATTTTTGGAGACTGGAGTCTGCTGGGTTTGAAAAATGATGGCATTCCAGGGGTGGATTTATTGGGAGTTTAAGGGAGGTTACTGGCAGTGGTGATGGACTTTTGTTTTGGAGAGTTGGGGGGAGTTCGGGATAGAGATGTTTCCGGGGAAGACTTCCCGGTAGGATAAATGGAGTCGGGGTGGAGTTGGTTGGGAAAGACCAGATTTGTTCTGGAGCTTTTTTGGGTAGTACAAAGCTTCGGGAAGGGGAGGAATACTGATGTCCGGCTCGAAGGACCTTGTTTGACTATAACATTAATTTCAAATTTCTCTAGATTTGTTCTAGAACTTTTACTGGGTTCTCCGAATCTTCGGGAAGGGGAGGAGTACTGATGTGTCCGGCTCGAAGGACCTTGTTTGACTATAACAATTTCATTAAAATTTCATCGTTTCTTCTGAAATCAGCCTACCCTTTCCAATAATTTTCCTCCTCCAACCAGAATTCTGTCCATCCTTCTCCAAACCATTTCCCCTTCGCCCACCTCCACCCCCTCAAGCTAAACCCCTCAACCTTCATTCAACGATGTCTGCAATTGATAAGCAAACTGTGTTATTTGTCTACACCGTGTTCGCGCAAACCCGAAAGCATCGCGTGTTTCTCTGCGCGGGATGACGTGCAATCATGCGCGATCGGCTCGAGCCTTCGTTAATTGAACCGCGCGCGGGCCGGCTCCTCGTGTTGTTGCATCGCCCTCGGCCGACAATTTCGCGATCTCCCGCGCGACCGCGAATGTCCGAGGCGAACGGCCGAACCCTCTCCCGATGGTCATCGCGCCTACCGAGGGTTGCGCGAGCGCGGTTCAACGACCCGGCCCTCCCCCCCCCCCCCCCCCCCCCTGGTCCAGCCAACCCCGCGTGCGCAATTTCGCGTTTCACATTTTGTCGCGCTTTGTTTCGAGGCGGCGTTTTTCGCCCCACCGACAGGGGGGGGTCTCTAGAGAGGGGGGAAGGGGGCAGGCGGCGTTTTTCTCGCACGTGCTCGCGATCGGCCGGCCTTTTTCCGGGTTGCGAAATTAGTCCCGCGCGATCCGTTCCCCCGTGGCGATTATTAATGCCCGGCCAGTTCGAGGGTCTTTTTAGCGATCTCTTTCAGCCTTTTTGTTGCGTTTCGCGCTATTTTCACGCCGCTTTGATTAATCAAGGTGGGGGGTTTTTCTTTTTGTTTTTTTTTCGTACGTTTTTTTTGTGGAGATTGTAGATGGCGTTGCGATCGGTCGTACTGATGGACTCTTTTGTGGAGGCGCCGTTTTGGGTGTCCTGGTGCGGGGATACTGTTGCCGGGAGAGGAAGTGGGAAGCGGGCGCGGGGAGGGGGCAACGGCCGGGTTCCCACGGTGCATCCCCCCGCCGAATCAGCCCCCGTGAAAAATCGCGGCTATTTGTCTTGGCCCGGTGATTTTTGGTGGGACGCGCAGTTTAAATGGCGGATGCGTCGGAAATGCGTTTCGAGCTCTGATTAAATGTGGAGGGTGGGGCGGAGGGGTGGTATTTTAATCTGGAGAGGGGAAATAGGTGTTCAGTTCGAGGATTCGCGAAATTTCCGCAGCAGAAGTGTTCGACGAAATCTTCTGCACTTGGACGTGTTTGAGATTAAGGTATTATTCTTGGTAGTTTCGGACGGTATTTTTGCGACTGACAGTAGCGGATTAGGGGGAAACTGGTGGATTTGTCGGCCTTTCTGTACTCCATTACACCGTAGCGTTTCCAGCATTTCAACAGTCCCTAATGACATTTTCTGCATCGAAAAACCTTTTCTGTCGCCCCTTTACTCGGATTACAAAACAGATGCCGGCGATTCCGAACGAATTGACGTTACAGCGCGACCGATGTCGCGCCGTTGTTTCTCTTTTATTCGGAATCTTACGACTTTCTTCTGCCGTGTAAAAACATCGACATTTCCCAACACGGATTTGATGAATAACATTCCGACTGTTATTACACCTATTTTTCACCTTCAAATCATACCATATCAGGGTCAGTCTACATCAGTCCTCTCTAAATCTATCCACCTAACCTAACCCACATCTAAACTACAACCAATTATCTCTCCAAATCCTCCTCATCTTAAAAAAAAAATTATACGTATTTTTTCAAAACATACCAAATCAGGGTCAGGTCTAACTGATACTCATTCCAACCTAACTCACCTAACCTACTCACCTAACCTAACTCCCATTAACCTATATCTAAAAGACTCACTGTTTTTCCTTGTCATAAAAAAGGATATAAATATTTTTAAAAATAACAAAAAATGTAAAAAATCCAACCTAATCCTCCACTCATTCATAAACCTTATTCCCGATATCAGCATCATTGCCAGCAAAAAATGATCTCTTCTATTGAAACGATTACTCCATCTCCTTCGCCCTATCCCATCTCGCAATTTTCCTTTCGAAAAAATTTCCTCCCATAAACGCACAAAGGTGCGGCGGCGCGCGGGGCCTCCGTCGGATTATCGGGAGATAATGACGGTGCATCGTGCGCCGGAGAGCGGTTCACGGTTGAGCGACGGGGCTGGCACACAATGCCAGCTGATCGGCCCGGTGCGAGCCGAGCGCTCGCTCGCTCGCACTCGGGGCCGGGAGCGAGGCCTTATGTTGGCTCTCGGGGCCCCGCGCGGCTTTCGGAGCAGTGCGCCACCAGTCGTCGTATCGGCCGCCCGTATTTCGAGCGCGTCCTTGCGATACCGTCGCGCGTCGCGAGTATAGACATGCAGTGGCTCAGCGCCGCTTGAACGTTTTCCGCAATAAGGGAGAAAATTGCAAATCAGGAAATTGCAATTCGAATCGACAGTTTTTTGGAGATTCGCGAAATTCGGATATTTGGGGTGGCGGGGTTTGTTTTGTTTTGACTGGGATTTGAATTTCGCGCCATGTCGCTGATTCACCAGCGACCCAGGAAGCTCACTATAGACAGTGCCACGAGGATGGCTCGGCGCCGACTCTTCGCACATCACGGCCTCGGTGAGTACGATTGCGCGGCGTCGCGCTCGCGTCGCACCCCCCGTTCCCGCGTCCCGTTCCAGCGGTCACGCCTGGAACGACCGCGCGATAGCGGTACTCGCGGTTCTACGCGCTAAGCGCAGTTCCGAATGGGAAGCGAGGGTTGTTTTCGCAATTTTCGAGGGGAAAAATGTTCAAAAAATTTGGAATTTGGGAGTTTTCTTAGGGAAATAGATTTAGGGTTTAGTAGGTGGGAGTAAATTGGAACTAGGTCTAAATTTGACGATTTTGGAAGAGGATTTGGGTGACTGAAGATAGTCAAGGGATCTGGGTAGATCCTTCAATTTTGGTTCTCTTCCTACTTCCTAGCAGCAAAAGCTAGGTTCGCGAATTTTTAAACCTAGATTTTCAAAATCATCGATTGTCTCATCTTCGCAGAGTTTGATAGATGGACGCAATAGGTTTGCGTTTGATGATTTTGAAATATCAATGCAGGATTCATTTGAAACCATTGTTGAATCAAGCTGGTTCAAGTTTCATCCACTATTCCTAGATACGTTCCATGTTTGGAATTCCTATTTGGTTTCCACGAATGGATTTCCAATCATTCATGACTGGACCTGTCTAGGAATAATCGTTGGATACTTAAACCAAGCTTGGTTCTACTATAATTTCCAGAGTCAAATTCCAATTATGGTTCCAATCCATTTTTCATTCTGATGCTGATCAATGCTCTTACTTTAGTAACCAATTCATCCCAATTTTTATTTCCCATCTCCTTCCCACCAAAACAATCATCACCTTCACCCTCTCAAAGCCTTCATCCTCCAAACTAACAGCCAAAAAAAGCAAGAGCCAGACCCCCGCACTCGAGCAGACCATATGCGACATTCCCCTGGAAGAAGCCATAAAACACTCGATCCTCAAACAACGCTGAGGCTCTCCGGAAAGACCCGATTTTCACACACTCCTGATCGATCCCAGAAAAGGGATCCCCTTACCCCGACCCATTCACCGTCCCGATCGCCATTCACGAAGTCGCGGACGGTAAACAGAAATAAAACGACCGCTCCGACTCGGCGAACCCCTCATTAAACCCCCGGGCAGTAATTTGCAGCACATTTGTCCGAAATGAACACGTTGCGGCGCGATCCCCGTGACAATCCCCTTTGTGCCGGTCGGAGGAGGGGGGCGTGTGCCGGTATGTTTCGGCGTCCGGCCGGGTCTGATTTCGCCGACTGTATCATTGCGATTCACGCTACAGTGCTTTTTCGGTTCTTTTTTCGTCTTCTTCGCCAAACCCGGCGTCTTTGTTATTCCTCGGTCTCTCTCTCTACGGTAGTCCTCGACCCGATTTTCCGGCGGCTTGTTAGCCCGAGAAAAGCCCGGCTACGACGCAGCGAGCACTTTGTTTTGACTACAATGCCTCGCTCGGATCACCCGTCGCCGATATCACAACATTTCCGATCGTCCTCTTGTTTCGCTTTTCACTTCGACTCGACTGACGCCGATAACTGCCGGCGATGCGAGTCAAGTTCGACCTTTTTTTCCCCCCGACAGACCCTACCGACGTGACTGTAAGTGGACTGAATGCACGGTCTTTAAATTTAAAAGTCCATTCAAATCTTCGCAGCTTTATTCGACGGCGACTTCCTTTCCTCCCAGGATACATTCTTTCGAATTACAGTCGGACTTACAAAGAAATCTGTTTGTTCCCTCTCGTGTTTTCTTTTCACCATTCGGGGTCAATAACCACCCTCATTTGCTTCAACTCGTGCAAATCCTCGTTTAATGGTGGGGAAAGAGTTTGGGAACTGTAACGACCCCCGATTTTCTTCGAAAGTCCAACATCGGAGACAAAATAGTTTCGGAATGATTCTAAAACAGTCTGGGGTCTACATCTACCCTATTTTTCTTCAATCCCCAAAGTCGGTTAGGAAATCCTCATGAAATGACTTCCAACCAAAGTCATTTCATTGGAATCTGGGGTCAGTAATCACCCCATGTCTTCATATCAGCCCGATCAGCTGCGAAATCCCCATCTAATGATCGCGAATCCGCAAATCCCATCACGGACTAATCGAGCGTCGTTCTATTAGTTGATCGGACTTTTCTTGGTTCAAGTCCCCCTTTTTTCGGCGGCGAAAAACGCACACCCCCGCGACGTGCGAATCGACAGATGCGCGCGTTTAACTCCACCCTCGCTTGGCTAACTGCAAGTCCGGGGGAGCGGCGAGCCGAAGCACTCGCTCACGCAACCCTAACGCCGTTAATCCGATTGTCAGATAGCGCCAAATGCTTATGCTCGGCTGAAGTATCGCGATGGGAATTCGCACTTGGCGCTCTGGGCCGCGCGACGACGTGTCGTGGGCGACACAATGACGTCCGAATGCCGCATTGTTTTCGTTCGGCAGATGGCGCTTTGCAGCGGTCGTTTTGACAGACGTAAATCAAACGCAATTAAAAATATCTTTCTGTTCGAGATGTTTGAGGTTGGAAAATAACGGAGGGAGATTTTTTTATACTTAGAAGGAGATTGACATTGAAAAAATCGGAATGAAAAGAAAACAAGATAGGAATAATTTGAGGAAATGATTTTATAATTCGATGCCGTAAGACAATTTCTATTAGGTACCTAAATTTAAAGTAAATGTACCTAAAAGACACTGCGTATCTTCTACGATACCATATTCTGGCTAAAAAAGAGTTGTTTACCAAAATCTAATTTCACGCCTCTTATAAATTTTATCTCGACACATCTAAACAAACGTTCCACTTCTTCTGGAGTCCAAAGTCGCGTGGCCTTCCGCCGATCATTGTGGCTCCCGCATCGGCCCGTAAATCCCGCTCTAGACAAAAAACGACGAGGAACGGTTTTCTCCCGATGCGAGAAACCCGGGTCGCTTTCCACGAAAGATGCACCGTCATTAATTTGCCGCGAGATTCCCGATCCGAAAATAACGGCGCTCGTAGAAATAAAGCGCCGTGACGGGGCGCACAAAGCGCCGACGTATTAATACCCGGGCGAGTCACCCTTGCGATCACTGGGACCCTTGCTTCGGTTCGCGCAACCCTCGACAGCCAACGACCGAGATGAAGAAAAAAGTTCGTTTGTCCATTCCCCTCGTTTCAGACCCAGTTGAAACCTCCCGTTGGGGCGCCATCTAGTTTCATGGATCACTGCAAAGTGTTTTCTTTTGGGGCAATTCATTCGACAAAAACAAGTTTTTTGTTCCATTAGTATTAGTTTTGTTAGTTTTGTCAGTTTTGGTAGTTTTGTTAGTTTCGTTGGTTTTGTTAGTTTTGTTAGTTTCGTTAGTTTTGTTAGTTTCGTTAGTTTTGTTAGTTTCGTTAGTTTTATTAGTTTTGTTAGTTTCTTTAGTTTCGTTAGTTTACTTAGTTTCGTTAATTTTGTTAGTTTCGTTAGTTTTGTTAGTTTTGTTAGTTTCGTTAGTTTACTTAGTTTACTTAGTTTCGTTAATTTTGTTAGTTTTGTTAGTTTTGTTAGTTTCGTTAGTTTACTTAGTTTCGTAAATTTTGTTAGTTTTGTTAGTTTTGTTAGTTTTATTAGTTTTGTTAGTTTCATTAATTGACACTAACGTTAGAAACTAACGAAACTATCAAAATCATCAAATTCTATCCACCCACCCAATAGAACCCCAACATCTAAAGAAGATCAAAGATCAGCAGTCTCCATAAAAGAAAAAACCAATGAAAATTTCAGCAGCAAATCTAACAAGCCTAACCGTAACTGGACTTATCTTGTCCATCGTAGCTTCTAATTATGCGCGACCTCGACTAGCCCCCGATCTCAGATCCGTCTAAGATTCGTAGGTCGCCGCATCGGGCTGAGTTATCGCCGATGAATTATGCAATTCGGATCGTTCCGCGCTTACGTAAGCGTCACCTTTCGACTGTTAACCCCGTGGCCGAAAAGTGCAACGCTCGTAGCGGCACCAGCCGGAAGCGCCAGGACGGAAGGAAGCGCGGAAAGTCGCGCCGGGGGGGGGGGGAAGCAGAACGAGGAAGAAGAGGAGCGCGGCGCATAATCCAGGAGGGGCCTCGTTCCCACGGCCGGTGCCGTGATCTTTGCCTAGCTACCACGTTCTGAGGCGTCCTCCCGCCTGCTAGAGATCGCGCTTCGCTCTTTCTCCGACCGTGGCGCCCTCTGCCGTTCGATCGCGAGGCTCCGTGCGGTTTACGGTCGTTGCGAAGGATTTATGGGTGTGAGAGTAAATATGGGCAATTAGGTGCGGGGGGAGGTGGGCTAGGAGGAGAAGATGAAGTGGTGGAAAAATGAGCGACTTGAAGAGGGCTGGAGTTGGCGTTAGTGATTAGGATGGAAGACACTGTTTTTGCAGTCAGGGTACTTGAAGTGTTGAGTAAATGTGTCTAGCTGGTAGAGTTACGGGAAAACAATTGAGGGAAGTGAATGTTGGAAGTTCAAATGGGATTTGTTGGGATTGGGATAGCTAATTTAGGAAATGGAAGAGAATTTGTGACAGAGTAAGGTGTCACTGAATTGAAGATGAGTAGCAGAAGTTGATGACAAGTAATGGAAAAGAGAAGGGAGAGAAAGTCTTATTTTCTGGATGGGATAATGGGAGCGATTTTGGGTTGGCAGGTTTGGGTTTGTATTCCTCGTATCAGATGACTCGTGATTTAATGGTTGCCAATAGGAGCGAGCCGTGGGATCCGAGCGAAGGTAGATGTCAGCCCGGACGATTCTATTAGGGGCATCTGCGGGTTAGCGCGTTATCTTTGTTTGATTTCACAAATTCCTGGTGGATTTCCTTCGGTTTGCTCTTTCAATGAGACTTACATCAAAGAACCCGACACGGAGTACTGTTTCCTCTAACACCTTCCTTCCTTCCTTCCTTATCTTCGCTATCAGTGATTCACGAACGAGTGGCATTTAAATTCCGAAACTGCCTTCGACGCAATCGAACCACCAATAGAAATGACGTCAGCGACCAACCTTCATAAATGAAACTGAAAAAAACAGTTTTCCTCCCGGAAAGCAGAGATACCAATCTGATCCAAATCCAACCGATTACCCAAATCTAACAAACCTTCACCAAGGTCCTCAAAAAAAAGTCAAAACAACACCCAAATCCAATCGTTAATCCCCAGAACCAATGTTAACAAAGTAGGCAACTGCAAACTCACTAAGAAAACTTCCTTTCTTCATTCCTATAACCCAAAACGTGACCCCACAAAAGTCGTATCTCGCGTCGTACGTTCGATTCCCGAAAAGCACAAAAGGCGCCTTCGATCGGACTCTCGGTTTCTTTCTGTCGATTGTGCAACTCTCTTTCTCTGCGACAACCCGGGCACACATGCAGCCGCGTGACTCACAGCTTGTTTAGCCGATTGCGCCGCTTTTTTTGCTAGACTGTCTATTTATAAGCGGCGTAAGACGCGCGTCGATCGCCGCCCGGTTAACGGCCAATTAAAACCGGCCGCGTATGATTAATCGGACGCGCCGGTTTTTCGCCGATCTCGTGCGCGCGCGCGCTTTGTTTACGGCGCGCGGCGGCCTTTCGACGCCGCGACTTCCGCGATGCCAAATGTGTGTCACGAGTTTCTCACGAGCGTTGCCGAGTGAACTTACGCCGGCAAATGGCGGAGGTACGCGCGAGGACGATCGATTATCGCGCATGCCGATCGCCGACGAGTTTTCCCGGGAGCCGTTTTTTCGCGTAAGTTCGGAAGCGAAGGTTTTCAGGCGAAGACCGAGTTGGGAAAGTTCAAGTCTCGCGAGGGACGTGTTTTTTGCGGTGAGAAAACGGTTGGAGGGGAGTTTTTTTAGTGAGGTGACGGCGCGGTTTGTGTATCGGAGGGCGAGGGTTCAAATCTCCAGAGCAACAAACTTTTTTCTTTGAAATAAACATTGCAAAGTAGAATCCTGTGACAAAGCTTTTATTTATGAATTGGAAAAGTGATGTAAACGAAATATCTTCATCGATTTTCGTTCGCAAAGGGTCGAGGGTTTGAAACTCCCTTCCAAAAACTATTTAACCTTAAAAAACACTCTAAAATCACAATGTCTCATAAAAGAGACGAAAATATTATCGAAAAAGCATTCCTAATCATTATTCCTCACAGGCGAGAGTTCGAATCCCAACCCAAACTTTCCTTTTCATTAATTCTTCCCACCGAGAAACCCCTTAACCTTAAAAAATCTTCTTTCCATCCTTGCATCCTCATCAATTTTTCGCAATTGTTCTCCCCTTTCAATGTCCCGATCAACAGGTGCCTAGATTGGTCGAACTCGGAAAGTGCATCGTCCGCTGATCGGCGCTTTCCGCGTCCAATTAAAGCGCCTAATTAGCGCGCGGGCCAATGGCATCAGCGATTCGTCGCGCCGAGATCGGGCGCGCGATTGCCCGCGCGGCACAAAAATCGTCGACAAAACGTCGCTCAGCTACTTTCATTGATGCTCGAGTGACCGAACGCGCGTAATCTACGAAATTCATCTGGCCGGCCGGCCGAGTCAGCGGACCGCGAGGAGACCCGAACAAAGGAGCTCTTAGGTCGTACGCGCGCGCGCACACTTACCCCACCTCCCCTCTTTTCCCCGCTTTTCTTCCGCTCGCCACGCTGGAAAAGGGCGTGCGCCTTTTCTCCGCGGCGGATAAATAATATAAAAAATTCTTCGGGGAAAGGGGACGGGCAAAAAAGGGATTCGAGAATTTTTCGAATTTTAGGTCGTCTTTCGGCTTGGGTTCCGAAATTTAAGTTCCGAAAATCAAATTCCGAAATTTGATAGGGATTTTAGGAAATTTTTTTCTGAATTGAATCTTGATTTGCAGATTAAAGTTTGGAGTAGAAATTATTTTGCATCTTATTTTTTTGTTATTATTATTTATTTTATTATGTATTATTTACATGTATCTATGTAAATATTAAATAAAACAAAAAATATAATTTCTTCGAGTTTGAAAAATTGTAGTTACTTTTCACTTTTTTAAAATTTTTACAATTTTCGTTTGTTTAACTTTTCCTAATGTCGTCATCGAAAACATTTCACATAACACACAGTAACATTTCGGATAAAATGTGCAACATAAATGTCTCGTTCATTGCCAACGGCACGACCACTCGTCTCCGCGG